>CM053028.1:573831973-573856738 GCA_028564925.1 Lithobates sylvaticus | reverse complement strand
AAAACAAAGAAAAAACATAACATCCACCAAAAAATAAACGGGTGGAAAAAAACTGGTGACAGTGTTGTGGTATTACCACGCTCTGTGTAACAGTGCCGACTCTGGCCCAGCATGGCACAGGAAACTTGATGCAGTCCACCAGGTCGGTAGTGACTGAGGCTGGCCAGGGAAACCAATCTTGTAACAACAGTGAGACGCACAAACCCTCTGATATGGTGGCAACAGGCTTCGAGGCCCAGAGGGATTGTGCAGTCTCAGGTGTCAACGGGGGCGAACAAGAATTTGCTGGATGGCATGGCGGAGCTAGAGGGGCTAGCATCCGGGGATGACAGGGGGGTGAGGTAGTCTGAGGGCATGACTGCACAAAGTTCCCATGCGGACGGGGGACAAGCATAGCTGGTGTGTACAAGGACCGGCCGGTCCAAGGTGGCAGTCCACACCCGGGGAGGGCTGGGGGAAGGGAGAAGGGGAGCCAGGAAGGGACATCTTTGGGAGCGACTTGGGCTATGTATCAGAGGGGTATCGGCCAAGGCCTACTCACGGCATAGTACAAAGTCGCTGGCAGCGTCTGTGGCGGGGCTTCGGCTTCTGATCTGGATCAGCAAGATGGGCAAGGAAATCTAGGTCGGCGCCTGAGCGCCGGCAGCTCGCCTCTCTAGCCATTGCAATACCGCGGTCGGGTCTTCAAAAAAGTGGGCCTTGCCATCACGTGTGACTCGCAGCTTCGCGGGGAACAGCATGGCGTAAGGAAGGTGTTGGTTCCGAAGCTGGCGTTTGGCCTCAGAAAATTGGGCCCTCTTCTTTTGGACCTCAGCGGAAAAGTCCGGGAAGACCGCAATGTGTTGATCTCCGAATGGAATGTTGCCCTTTTCTCTGGTGAGGCGCAGGATCGTGTCTCGGTCGCGGTAGTTGAGCAATTTCGCTATGAAGGTACGTGGCGGTGCTCCGGGTGGTGGCGGTCTTGAAGCTAGGCGATGCGCGCGCTCCACCACGAAGGTGGAGGAGAAGGCCTCTCTGCCAAAGGTGGTAGTTAGCAGGCGCTCGAGGAACGAGGGAGGGTCGGAGCCCTCTGATTTCTCCGGCAGTCCGACGAAGCGGAGGTTGCATCTGCGCAGCCTGTTTTCCATGTCGTCCTGCTTGCTCAGGACGGCATTTAGTTGATGTTGCAGGCTTTCGGTTGTAATCTGTAGGGGGTGAATGTCGTCCTCTGCCTGCCCAAGCCTGCGTTCGGCTTCGCCAACCCTCTCCCTCAGCTTGTGCAGATCTTGTCGGATGAGAGAAATGTCAACCTTGACCTCCTCAATCCTGGAGGTAAGGGTGGTTTGGCAAAGGGAGACGGCCTCAAGGATGCGAGTGGTGTCTCCGGATGGCGGGGTTTCCTCCTCAGGATTTGGCTCGGCGCCATCTTCCTCCACGGGTTCCGGCTCGTTGGCGCGGTATTTGTTAAGCCTGGCAATTGCTCCTTGAGCCTTTTTCGGCGGTGACATGGGTGCTGAGGGTGTCCCCGGGGGTCAGTGCTTGTTTCCGAAGAAAAAATGTGAAATAAGTCCCAAAGGATAAGTTTTAGGATATTGTGCAGCCGGAGCTCTCACCCTGTGCGTCCTACTCCATGCGTCTCCAGGCCACGCCCCACAATGCCCCTAGTTCTACAATGCCCCATGCCCTACAATGCCCCATGCCCTACAATGTCCCTAGTCCTACAATGTCCCTAGTCCTACAATGTCCGAAGACCTACAATGCCCCTAGTCCTACAATGCCTCATGCCCTACAATGTCCCTAGTCCTACAATGTCCCAAGACCTACAATGCTCCTAGTCCTACAATGCCCCTTGTCCTACATTGCCCCTTGTCCTACAATGCCCCTTGTCCTACAATGTCCCTAGACCCACAATGTCCCCTGTCCTACAATGTCCCTAGTCCTACAATGCCCCGTGTCCTACAATGCCCCGTGTCCTACAATTCCCCATGTCCTACAATGCCCCTAGTTCTACAATGCCTCATGCCCTACAATGCCCCATGCCCTACAATGTCCCTAGTCCTACAATGTCCCTAGTCCTACAATGTCCCTAGACCTACAATGCCCCGTGTCCTACAATGCCTCGTGTCCTACAATTCCCCATGTCCTACAATGCCCCTAGTTCTACAATGCCCCATGCCCTACAATGCCCCATGCCCTACAATGTCCCTAGTCCTACAATGTCCCTAGTCCTACAATGTCCGAAGACCTACAATGCCCCTAGTCCTACAATGCCTCATGCCCTACAATGTCCCTAGTCCTACAATGTCCCAAGACCTACAATGCTCCTAGTCCTACAATGCCCCTTGTCCTACATTGCCCCTTGTCCTACAATGCCCCTTGTCCTACAATGTCCCTAGACCCACAATGTCCCCTGTCCTACAATGTCCCTAGTCCTACAATGCCCTGTGTCCTACAATTCCCCATGTCCTACAATGCCCCTAGTTCTACAATGTCCCATGCCCTACAATGCCCCATGCCCTACAATGTCCCTAGTCCTACAATGTCCCTAGTCCTACAATGTCCGAATACCTACAATGCCCGTAGTCCTACAATGCCTCATGCCCTACAATGTCCCTAGTCCTACAATGTCCCAAGACCTACAATGCTCCTAGTCCTACAATGCCCCTTGTCCTACAATGCCCCTTGTCCTACAATGTCCCTAGTCCTACAATGCTCCTAGTCCTACAATGCCCCTAGTCCTACAATGCCCCTAGTCCTACAATGTCCCTAGTCCTACAATGCCCCTAGTCCTACAATGCTCCAAGTCCTACAATGTCCCTAGTCCTACAATGCCCCTAGACCTACAATGCCCCTAGTCCTACAATGTCCCTAGTCCTACAATGCCCTTAGTCCTACAATGTCTCTAGTCCTACAATGCCCCTAGTCCTACAATGCCCTTAGTCCTACATTGCCCCTCCTTGTCCTAAAACCCTAAAACACTCGAGAGAGAAGCAGAAGCAGAAGCAGACTGACACTGTCAGCAGCTCCAGCAGCGCCGTCCAGCGCCGTCCATCCAGGCCATCCAGGCCACGTAGCCGCCAGGCACTCAGGACGCATCCTCGTCCTGTCAGCAGCTCCGTCCAGCAGCTCCAGCAGCGCCGTCCATCCAGGCCATCCAGGCCACCAGGTACCCGCATCCTCGGACCCCCTAGTAACGTGTACCGGGAAGGGAACACACTTGGAACCCTCCCCGGACACTAGGCACTGCAGCCCCCCCTTAACTCGAGCCCCTGGCGGATACCGACCGGAACGCCGCAAGCCCGCTAGCCGCCCGCCAGCCGCCTAGGAAACACCGCGGCTCCGGCCTAGCGCCGGCCAGACCTGGCATAACCGGCCCACCACTCTCCTCACCCCGCACCCGGGACGCCTTGCGATCCCCCACCTACCCGCACTCACCCCTGTACCTCCAGACCCATCTGCAGCCATACCAGAAGCCCCCTAGCTTCAGGATAGCCCGTGGATCGGGCCTAGCTCGGTGGCCATCTTGGTACACCCAGAGGCGCCCGCAGCACACCACAGGCCAGCTGCACTTAAACCCCCAACGAAGTGCACAGAGCCCCTACCTTTCAGCACCCACTCAGCCTTTAGCTGAGTTACATTTTGGAAGCAGCCCCAGACGTCAGCACCGTGGGCCTTAAACCGTCAGCCATCTTGGTACACCTGGTTACACCGTACCCATTAGCAACGGTACCGTGACCCCCCACCATTTCCGGCTCCCACTCAGCCCCCAGCTCAACAGGGCAACATCCATAGCAGCCGACCAGGTACACTTTTTCCCCAGCACTATCACCGCATAGAATAGGTATCAAGAACAGGTAAGGACCCCAGGGGACCACACTATCAGTTGATCCAGGGTCCGCCGATCGCCTCCGGGGTCAGGAAGGAATTTTTTCCTTAGCTGCAGCAATTGGCCAGCCTCAGCCAGGGTTTTTTTCGCCTTCCTCTGGATCAACGGGGAGGGAGGGCAGAATAGCAGGGTTCGCCTTCTTCGCCGCCACCTGAACAATCGTACGCGCATCAGGATCATCAGCATCACACCATCATCAGCCACATCGCCGGACTTTCGCCAGCTACATCTCACAGGACCGCCATCAACCACATCTCGCTGGACCATCATCTCCTCAGAAGCTGCATCGTCGCCACATCTCGCCGGACCTTCGCCAACTACATCTCGCAGGACCATCATCCCTCAGCAATCACATCATCGCCACATCAACAACCACATCTCGCAGAACCGTCGTCGACCACATCTCGCAAGATCATCATCTCCTCATCGACAGCCACATCGTGCAGGACCTTTCGTCAGCCACACATCGCAAGACCACTATCTTCTCAGCAACCACATCGTTGCTACATCAACAGCCGCATCGCGCAGGACCATCATCTCCTCAGCATCAACACCGTCGCCACATCAACAGCCGCTTCCGGGAGGACCTTCGTCAGCCACATCTCGCAGGACCATCATCTCCTCAGCAACCACATCATCGCAACATCTCGCAGGACCATCACCCTCTCAGCAACCACATCGTCGCCACATCTCGCCGGACCTTCGCCAGCTACATCTCGCAGGACCATCATCCCTCAGCAATCACATCATCGCCACATCAACAACCACATCTCGCAGGACCGTCGACGACCACATCTCGCAAGATCATCATCTCCTCATCGACAGCCACCTCGTGCAGGACCTTCATCAGCCACACATCACAGGACCACCATCTTCTCAGCAACCACATCGTCTAAAGCCCCATACACACGCTCGGACAATCCGCGGACCAGGTCGGTCGGACTTTGTCCGACGTACTTTGTCCGATGTTTGGCGTTGCGTACACACGGTCGGACTACGTTGTCGGACAATATCCGGTCCGGAAGAACGTCGTGACGTAAGTCGTCGTCCACGAGATTACAAAAGGGAAGTTCAGCACCACGTCAGGCACCCGTTGGGCTCCTTCTGCTGATCCCGTGTTTATCGAGAGTTAGTGGAAGTTTGGTGACTTAAGATTCGCGCTTCTCAGTTTTCTGACTCAGATCGTTACTGCTCTTCAGTTTGTGCTTGTCGTGCGTATCTGTTTATTAGTGCGTGTAGTCAGTTCGCATTTGTTGGTCATTGCGGCCTATATCTTGATATAGGACGCTTTGATTTGCACTGCTTATTGTCTGCTCGTTGCTGGTATTCACTTCGTTCTTTCAGGCCTTGCTGTTTATCGGTGCTTTCTGTTTGTCCGTTCTGACCAGCCGACCTTTTGTGACCTTCTGAGCGATGTTTCCCGTGCGTACTCGTCGCCGAGTTCGTGCTGTACGCGGAATTGGTGTCGGGCTTTTAGCTTTGACCCAAGACCCGTCCATGAACAGAGTGATGAGGAGTATGTGGACCAAGAATTGGTTGCTTCAGCGTGACCAGTTCTCGCACATGCCTTTGCTTCGTGAGATCCGGGAGAATAATCCTGATGATTTCAGGAACTTTCTCAGGATGACGGACCCCGATTTTCACCGTCTTTTGGCTTTGCTGACCCCCTTTATCAGCCGGCAGGATACCTGCATGAGACAAGCCATTACTCCGGAGCAGAGGCTTGTTGCCACGTTGAGGTACTTGGCGACAGGGAGAAGTCTTCAGGATTTGAAGTTCTCTTCAGGTATCTCTCCCCAGGCCCTGGGAATCATTATTCCAGAGACCTGTTCTGCCATCATTCAGGTCCTGCAGGAGGACTATATTAAGGTAACATTTCTACTTTACTATTCCCTTCTATGTATGCTCTGTTTGCTAATGACTTGTATTTTTGACCTCCTTCCCTAATTACCATGATTGCAATATGTTCTAATATGCTGTGCCCCTTTTCTCCTTCATGCATTTTTCCCTTCACTTACCTCACCAGCATGCTCTTCTGCCCCAATAGACACCTATGGCCTAGTCACTTAAGCAATGTCTTTTGTCTGCTGCATAGTATTGTTTGCCCCAAAACACCCCCTAAAATATGCACAAATGTTTGCTGTGTGGTTTACTTCATGTAGAGCCCCCTTTTTTTGTTCTTTTGGTGGGGGGGGGGGGGGGGCAAACTCATTAGGAACCCCCTCCCCCAACTGCTCTGTCAGATGGTACCAATCCTTTATCTGCTGGCTTTCCCAAGGTCAATACACACTATATACCTACCTCTTTATAGTGCGCATCTTTAGGGATGAATTCAGCAAAGCATGTAGTGCAAGGGGCTGCCTCCATACATTCCATTTCCTAATTTTTTGTCTTCTTTCCCTCCTATTAGCTTGCTTGGTAATTTAATAATGTCACACTGTGCCTGCCTTTTTTGAGGGGGGGGGGGGAAATGTTATTTGATCTTTCCTGTGGCCTGCCAATAGTGTTAAGTACAGAGGGTCTGGCCAAACTAGGCCACATTATTGAGCCATTTGCCAAACAATGAAGTGCAGAGGGTTACCCGTCCACCCCCCCCCCCCCCCCAAAAACCATAGTTATTGCCAATGTCCCATCAGAAGTGGGGGGATTGATGGGGGGGTGAGTAATCTGTGAAGGGGAGCCTCTACTTTTCTGTGTAAATACTTTCCAGCCTCCAATTTTATACAATGCTCTTGTTCCAAGATGTTGATTGTCTAATCTGCTTGCAATGTTTAGGTGCAAAGTGACTCATTTTTTTTTCTTGTTTCACTCCACAGTTCCCTTCCACGCCACAGGAATGGCAGACTGTGGCCTCCCACTTTGCCAGCCGTTGGGACTTTCCTAACTGCGGAGGGGCAATTGATGGGAAACACGTCCGCATCGTCCCACCGCCCAACTCGGGGTCCTACTATTATAATTATAAAGGGTTTAATAGTGTAGTGATGTTGGCGGTGGTGTCGGCAACATACGAGTTTATGTATGTGGACGTGGGGATGAACGGCCGGATATCGGATGGTGGGGCCATTACGCACACGGAGTTCTACTGGCGTCTCCAAAGTGGCAGTCTGTGCTTGCCACCTCCAGAGGAGAATGCCGAAGGACTCCCCTTCGTCTTTGTCGCAGATGAAGCGTTTGCGCTGACTCCCCATGTGATGAGGCCGTTCCCGATGAGGACCCTCACCCCGGACCAGAGGGTCTTCAACTACAGGCTGTCCAGAGCCAGAAGAGTGGTGGAGAACGCTTTTGGCATCCTGGCCAGCCGCTTCCGCCTGTTCCTGACGGCATTTAACTTGGCGGAATACAAACTGAACCACATAGTTCTTGCCTGTTGCATATTGCACAACTTCCTCAAAAGACATAACAGGAACTATGTGGTGCCCGTTGGCCCAGATGTGGAGGGCCCTCCAAATGCGGACCTCACAGCCCTTCGAGTGGCACGTCCAGGCTTGCCCCCTCTCAATGCCCGCGTGGTCCGGGACCAATATATGGAATACTTTGTGGGTAGGGGGGCCATTGCTCTGCCTGACGATGTGTGAGAGGCATTTTTTAATAAATCTGATATTTTAACCAACCTCTGATTTCTTGTCATTTCAGTCTTCTTTTTAGCTTATTTTACTTTGTCATTTTTTCCCTTTGCCTTCGACAGTGGTAATGCACTTTCTGGGCAAAAGGAGGTAACAGTCTCTTCTTCCCAAAAAGATTATTCTCATGTGTGTTTGCTACCTAATCTTTGGTCTAGAGAAGGTTTCTCCTGCATAACTGACACCCAAAATACTCCTTTTCAGCACCAGGTCTGACAAGTGTGTATTCTCCAAAATGCTGTGCTCCGTGTTTTCGTACAAAGCACTGTGGGTGTCATTTACATAAGTCAAATCCGCTATGCTCTACAAGTGCATTGAAAAAGTTCCCTGGGAAACGAAATTGCAGTGCAAAGTGGATTTGCCTTTAGTAAATAACACCCATTGCCCCCCATATCCTTTACATTTTACATACATAATGCATTGTTTTATTTAAATAAGGAAGCCACACATTTGGAAAAATAAAAAAGTTTACTTGGAAAACATTCACAAGTGCGTTTACAATCTTCACGCCAAAACTGACAACATCTTGGTTATTTACAACATTATTTACAAAGATTACGCAATTTGTAAAACCAGGCATGGAGCTAAGCAGAACCTATGAAGTAGGAAAGTTCAACTTTGTAAAGTGAAGACAAGATCAGACATGACTATATGTTCAAAGTGTGTTTGATCTTGCCTTCATCACATGGGGGGGTCACCCCCGAAAAGTGGAAATTTGGAACATGCACACAATTTGGTTATGAAAATGGTCATTAGATGGTAAAACACATGCCTAGAAGCTTCAAAAGTGCCATTTTCCATCATGGGGATGAATGGACGTTTTTTGGGGGTGCAACCCCTTCACCACAACCACTTTCGTAGTTCGTAAAGTGTTTGCACCCCCAAAAAAACGTTGCCATTCACCCACCATGATGGGAGCTAGCACATGTGGACACAATGTGTGCATGTTCCAAATTTCAGACAGTTTTTAAGTTGCAAATGTGTTCAGAAGCTGGCACAAATGTGTGTAAATTACTTGTTGCTTTTTCATATTTTTCCTAAAACATCAATGATGTTCTTCAATTTTTGTTGAACATCATTGATGTTTTGCTTTAGGTAATCTAGATCTCTATTGCAGACCATTATCTCTCCGATGAGTACGTGGGCACTCTCTGTGGTAAAGTGCGATTTTTCTTCCACAACATCCACGTCACCTAAAAACCACAAACAAACAAAAATGGGGTGTTGGAAATGAGGCAGCCATACATGGATTAGCTTACCAGTAGCTGTGTTCTCCCACACTCACCTGTTGTGGTGACAATTTCTCCAAGTTCGATGATCTCTCCTTCCTCCTCCTCCTCCTCCTCTGCTTCTGCTCTTTCCCCTTTTTTGGTAGGTGTTGGTTTGGGGGTTTCCTCCGACGGCCCAAGTTTTCGCTCCCCTATGAGAATGTCCAAAAGGAAGATTTAGCAACACAAGCTATTGAGGGCAGAAATAGGAAATGACAAACATTGCTTGAAAGTGACGGACACTATTTTAGTTTGGCCAGTTACAAATGTCAACTACATGAATGAAGTCACTTTGTAAAGGTGCTAAACTGACTAGCTTTTTGGTAGAAGTTTGTGTGATGGAGACCCCCCTCTAGTATCCACTGGAGCACATGTGTGGAAAAGCATAATAAAAAGGGGGTTTGGGTGTCCCAGCACTAGTGCTCTAGAGTCCAGATGGGTAAACAGCTACTGAGTGACCTCTCCTTTACATTGAATAAATTGGCTTTACATTCTTGATGACATTTCTAGTGAGAACAAACTTCCTTTCCCCAAAAAAACACCAAACATCGTATTATAAGTGGCCGAACGATCGAGGTTGCGTACGATCGAATGCACACACACACGACCATGACAGTGGCAGAAAGATCGAGGCTGAGTACGATCGAATGCACAGACGAACCTGAAAGTGGCCATTTTGGAATGTACAACTTGGTAAAAATCAAAACACAATGGAGCAGTATGCAAGCAAGAAATCAAACACAAAACACAACTACTTACTTTTTTGAAGAATTCTCTTGATCTTTCTGTACTGATCGGCCTCCCTCAGTTTCAGGTCTGACCAGCGTTTCCTGAGTTGCTCCTTGGATCGTTGTACCCCAAAATTATTGTACAGCCTTCTCACAACTTTAGACATGATCTTGGCCTTGCGGACATTGGGGTTGAGGTAAGGCCCATACTTCCCATCATAGTCGCTCCTCTTTAATATGTCCACCATCTCCAACATTTCTCCAAATGACATATTGGAGGCCTTGAATTTCAGGTTCCGGGATCGGGACGTTTCTGCCTCCGGACTTTCCTCGTCCTCCTCCTCGTTGGTGGGATATTTGTGGCGCACCTGCTGTTTCCCCGCCATGTGCTCTCCCCACTACGCCGTAAAGAGAAGGGGTGGGGAATAGACGAGAAAGATCGTCAGGGGCGGGCGGAGTTTGAAGCATGCGCAGTGTATATAAAACGTCACACGCCTGTGTCGTAGCCACGATCTGGGAGACGAGGGGAGAGAAAACTCACACGAGACGATCGCTACAAACGAAGGTACAATTTAACGTTGGTACATAACTAGCCTAGACTGATTTGAACTTGAGGCTTCTTTATGGAGAAGATTAGGAGAGTTTAGCCTGACATAATTTTGAGGGTTTTGTGTGTTGTTGTGTCTTGCAGAGATTGATATGAAGGGATTCAACGACATGAGTTTTCTCCCCCTCTTCATTGCCAAATACAGGGATTTTCCCATATTGTGGCAGGGTATACACCCACATTACACCAACAAACCAAAGAGGCACGCAGCCCTGGAGGAACTTGTGGAATTTGTCAAGCCAAGGTTCCCCACGGCAACTGTTGATGATATTAGAAAGAAAATTGGCAGCCTGAGGAGTGCGTATATCAGGGAGAGGAAGAAGGTCGTGAAGTCTGAGGAAACTGCAACTTCAGCAGATGAGGTCTATGTCCCCAAGCTCTGGTACTATCAGAGTCTCCATTTTCTGAAGGACCAGGCTGATGTCACGGAGCCAACCTCAACTCCTCCTTCCACGCTTCCTTGCGCACAGCCCACCCCTGATGAGGCTTCCGAGGAGCAACCTGGGCCTTCCAGTCTGGAAGAGGTGGAGGAGCCCAGCTTGTTCCAGGTATAGTAGTTTTGCTACCATTTAGGGGAATAATGAATGATGTTCACTTAATTCAGGATCGCCAATTGCTTAGTTCCTAACGTGTTTGACATATCAACAGACAGTGGTGTTGGAGACATTTGGGGCCAGAATCTAAACTGCTGGGCTGAGAATTGTATGGTTTTCTATTTGTAAACATTTTGCAACAGTCACTAGATGAGAATTGTGTGTGTTTGATGAACAAATAACTGAAACTATGTCCCTTTTTCCTACACAGGAAGACCTCAGCCAGGAGGTGGCTGTGGAAGGTGGCAGTCAGGAGGAGGCAGGGGTTAGTGGCAGCCACCAGCTGGGTAGTGGCAGCCAAGAGGGGGCTAGGCCTCGGAGCCTGACTGACACCCAAACCCCTCCCCTCCGCCCTCCGTACAAAAGGGCGAGAAGGGGGGGTTATGCGGCACAGTCAGCGCTCCGGATGATAAGAGAGGCTTCAGACTCCCTACATGCCACACCCGCCGATGAGGAGACCTTTGGCTCGGTGGTTGTCACAAAAATGATGGGTATGGAGGTGAGGCAACGCAACATGTGTGAGGGGCTCATCCTCCATGTCCTAAATAAGGGTAGGGCTGGGGAGATGACCCCAGTCACACATGTTTGCCATAGCTACCATGCTCCACCTCCTCCTCCTCCTCCTCCTCCTTCTGCCACCCCACCAGCACGACAGCCACAGCGTGCAAGGAAGCGTGGAAGGAAGACCTGAGAGTGACGACCTGCAATCAGTCTGGTCTGAGAGAAGATGGAGCCTCTTGTAGTACCAGAGCCTGGGGACCTAGATGGCATCTGCTGCAGTTCCGGATACTTTGGACTTCACGACCAGATTGCACTCCCCTTAATATACGTACTCCTCAGGCCCCCAATTTTCTACGCTTGAACAATGATGGTTGCCGTGGGGGGCCAAGGCTTTGCAAATTCCCCAAGTTTCACCATGGCTGCGTTCCTCTTTGGTTTGTTGGTGTGACCTAAATAAAGGTTTTTTGGATTTGAAATAATCATTGACTATTGTGTTTTACTTTGCTACAATGACAGTTTTTCTTTGAGTAGGCTGGTACATTTCACTAATCCTAAAGTAGAATTAACAAGGGGCAACAACAACAAACAACCTCCTAGTAAATTTAAGCAAGAAATACAAATGTAAATAATGTGTTTTTGGTAATTTGAGACACACAACCCCCCTCCAAAAAAAAAAAAAAAAAACATTCAAATATGTATTCCCCCCCAAAAAAAATAAAAAAACAAATCATGGTAAAAAAATAACAAAGATTCTTTTCCGTTCAGAGTAAAAATAAACATGTAGTGTATAAATGGTGCAAAGTAATAAAGAAGTAAGTTTGTGAGAAGTGCGGGTGAATAGGAGCAGCTAAAAGATGTCATTCTTGTTGCATTGTAAAGAAAAAGAGAATGCGCTGCATTAAAGACATTTTAACATTGCAGCGTGACGAATGTGCTGTGTCGATTAGGAAAGGTAGTTTTACCTGACCGAGCGCTTCCGTCACAGAATTTCTTCTGAGCATGCGTAGCACTTTGTCCGTCGGACAAGCGTACACACGCTCGGATTTGGTGTGATCGGACCGGGTTGACGGCAAATCTTTCCAGCAGGAGATAAGACTTTGTCCGACGGACAAACCGACGAACACTGTCCGATGGTGCATACACACGGTCTGATTTTTCAACAACCTTGTCCGATCGGACCAAATTGATGAAAAAGTCCGACCGTGTGTATGGGGCTTTAAACAAAACATCGACATTAACATACTCAACAACTCGCCGCTACCATGGACGGACCATCACGCCATCAAATTCAAAATCACCACCAACAACACCGTCCAGAAACCGAACCACTCAACAACATACTGGACCAGATCTCAGAAGAAACTACACTCGGAACTCTTCAAAACTACACTATCCAACAAAGTAACAAATCTAAATTTAAACCACTCGACGGAAAAAACACTCAGCTCCTTAAACAAAGCGTTACTACAAACAGCAGACGCAGTCGCTCCGAAACGCAGAACACTCATCCGCAAGAGAAATTCTGGATGGTTTAATTGAACTCTTACTCTACTGAAGCAGGAACGCAGAAGAGCTGAAAGAACCTGGAGAAGAAACTCTTCAAAGGAAAACCACACAAACTACAATACTCTCACAATGAAATATCACAAAGCTATCTTCAAAGCTAAAAAAGAACACTTCTCAAACACCATCACAAAAGCCCTAAACCGCCCTCGTGAACTATTCAAGCTAGTCGCCCAGACTATGAACCCTACCTGCTTAGAGCCCCCCACTAACGAAACTCAAGAATTTTGCAACGAGTTATCGGATTTTTTTATCGACAAAATCGACAGCATTCGGGAAAAAATCCAACAGGAAAATACAATCGACCACATCCAAAAAGAGGAAACCGATTCAAACAACATTCAACATTCAAAACCACCGAACTTTTCGCTGACACCGATCGCCATAGACACCACTAAAAATATCATCAGAAGCCTCCGGGACAGCACATCACCCAATGATATCATCCCCACAAAACTTCTGAAAGAATGCTCTGACATCTTGGCACCTACTATAACGCTACTCATTAATCAGTCATTCAAAGAAGGAATTGTTCCTAACTCCCTCAAACAAGGCATAGTCAAACCCCTCCTAAAGAAACCCAACTTGGACCCAAGAAACCCTAACCATCGAAGACCGATAACTAGCCTGAGCACCATCTCCAAGATTATGGAGAAAGTAGTGGTACAACAGCTACAACCCCATCTGGACACACACAATCTCCTGGACCCTCTGCAATCAGGCTTCCGCCCGGGCCATGGCGCAGAAACAGCACTCCTCAAAATATGGGATGATGCCTTGGAAGCAGCAGATGACGGAGAATCGTGTCTCCTGGTACTCCTGGACCTTAGTGCAGCATTTGACACACTGGATCACAGCACTTTACTCACCCGCCTCAAAGAAGTAGCAGGAGTCACAGACTCAGACTTACCATGGTTCACTTCCTTCTTAGGAAATCGGTCACAGACAGTGAAACTTGGAGCCTTCACCAGTGAATCTCGCGCAGTCTCCTATGGAGTCCCTCAAGGATCACCTTTATCACCCGTGCTCTTTAACATATACATCCGTCCACTTCTTAAAATCATCAGAAAATCAGACCTATGCTTCCACTCATACGCAGATGATACTCAACTCTACCTTCGGATCCCCGGACAAAAAGACCAATATCAGGAATTGGAAAAATGCCTCGCATCAATAGACGACTGGATGTCCACTAACTCCCTCAAACTTAACGGAACCAAAACAGAACTCCTTCTCCTAAATGCAAACCGGAAAACTAATTCTACAACACCATGGACTCCGCCCACCATCCTTGGACAGACCATCCCTCTAAGCTTAAAAGCCAAAAGTCTCGGAGTCACTTTCGATTCAGAAATGTCAATGGATGCACAAATAGGATCAGTAGTCAGCGGATCCTACCACCTTCTACGCCTGCTGCGTAGACTCATCCCCTTCATCCCAGAAAAGGACAAAGCCATAGTGGTAGGAACAATCATCAACTCTCGACTCGACTACGCAAACTCCCTCTACATAGGACTACCTAAATTCCAGATTGCACGCCTACAAGTCGTTCAAAACATGGCAGCAAGACTAGTCACAGGAAAAAAACCATGGGAATCCATCTCCCCATCCCTGAGGACCCTCCATTGGCTAACCGTAAAGGATAGGATCACATTCAAGACCCTCTGCCTCACCCACAAATGCACACAAGGAGATGCTCCTCAATACTTATGCGAAAAAATACAACACTACACTCCCAATCGCAACCTCCGATCTAACGACCAAAATCTCCTCCTCGTTCCCAAGTCCCGGTACAAATCAAGGGGAGAACGAAGATTTGCAGTCCAAGGACCACGGCTATGGAACGCTCTACCTACGAACATCCGCTTAGAAAAAGACCATCGGACCTTCAGGAAAAAACTTAAGACCCACCTCTTCTAAGAAGGAATCAACCCAGTTCGGATCAAGCGCCTCGAGGCGATTCAGTTCGCAGTTGCAGCGCTATACAAATCTTTCATTCATTCATTCATTCATTCATTGTCCTACTGGACCAGGTAAGTAAGGCAGAGACAATACTACGGTCCAATGGCGGCTGGTGAAGTTTTAGGATGGGGGGGCGCAAGACCCCGCCCCTCCACATTTGCCTTCTCCCACTTCTCATAAGCCACACCCCTTATAAAATCCACATCATATACCAGGCTGTACATTATACACAGGGCTCCGCACATCATACACCAGGCTGTACATTATACACAGGGATCCGCACATCATACACCAGGCTGTACATTATACACAGGGCTCCGCACATCATACACCAGGCTGTACATTATACACAGGGCTCCGCACATCATACACCAGGCTGTACATTATACACAGGGATCCGCACATCATACACCAGGCTGTACATTATACACAGGGCTCTGCACATCATATACCAGGCTGTACATTATACACCGGGCTCTGCACATTATACAGCAGGCTGTACATTATACACCGGACTCTGTACATCATACAGCAGGCTGCACATTATACACCGGGCTCTGCACATCATATACCAGGCTGTACATTATACACAGGGCTCCCCACATCATACACCAGGCTGTACATTATACACAGGGCTCTGCACATCATATACCAGGCTCTGCACATCATATACCAGGCTGCACATACACAGGGCTCTGCACATCATATACCAGGCTGTACATTATACACAGGGCTCTGCACATCATAGACCAGGCTGTACATTATACACCTCTCGCTCTGCACATCATATACCAGGCTGCACATTAAACACAGGGCTCTGCACTTTAACCACTTCCCGACCGCCCCATGTAGATATACGTCGGCAGAATGGCACGTACAGGCAGAACCACGTACCTGTACGTGCCATTCTTCAGGCGCGTGGGGGGTCCGATCGGACCCCCCCCGGCCGGCGGGGACGGTCGGGATCGCTTCAGGAGCGATCCGGGATGAGGGGACGGCCAGTGGTTTCTGGCCACCCCCTCGCGATCGCTCCTGGCGAATCAGATGCTTCCTCTGTCTGTGTCAATCAAAACACAGGCAGAGGAAGTGATGTCACACTCGGTGCGCCGGTCTATGTGACCGGAACGCCGAGGAGTCAACACACACAGGTTAGTGCACCAACAGTACACTGACACCAGTACACATAGGCACACAAAACACCCCCCTGTCACCCCCAGATCACCCCCAGATCACCCCCCCCCCCCCCCCCCCCAGTCACAGTGTCACTAATTGCAGTGATCATTTATTTACTGATCACTGCATTTAGTGTCAGTGTGACTGTAATAACTGTCAGTGCAGTTAGTTTTAGGTCCAAGGTAGCCCCCCACCCCCCCCCTAATAAAGGTTTAACCCCTTGATTGCCCCCCAGGTAACCCTTTCACCCCCTTTTGCCAGTGTCACTAAGCGATCGTTTTTCTGATCGCTGTATTAGTGTCACTGCTGTCGCTAGGTAACCATTTTTTTTTTTAGGTAACCGCCATGTTTATATAGGTTCATAAATAGGTTTATAGGTCAGGTACCCCAATATTACAACCTAAATAAAGGTTTTAACCCCCTGATTGCCCCTAGAGTTAACCCTTTCACCAGTGATCACAGTATAACTGTCACTGGTGACGCTGGTTAGCCAGTTAGTTATTTCGTTATTTAGGTTCCCCGTCAGGTTTTTATATAGTGTCAGGTACCCCCATATATTACCTAATAAAGGTTTTAACCCCCTGATTGCCCCTAGTTAACCCTTTCACCCCCTTTTGCCAGTGTCACTAAGCGATCGTTTTTCTGATCGCTGCATTAGTGTCGCTAGGTAACCAGTTTTTTTTTTTTAGGTTAACCGCCATGTTTATATAGGTTCATAAATAGGTTTATAGGTCAGGTACCCCCATATTACAACCTAAATAAAGGTTTTAGCCCCCTGATTGCCCCTAGTTAACCCTTTCACCCCCTTTTGCCAGTGTCACTAAGCGATCGTTTTTCTAATCGCTGCATTAGTGTCACTGGTGCCGCTAGGTAGCCAGTTTTTTTTTTAGGTAACCGCCAGGTTTATATAGGTTCATAAATAGGTTTATAGGTCAGGTACCCCCATATTACAACCTAAATAAAGGTTTTAACCCCCTGATTGCCCCTAGAGTTAACTCTTTCACCAGTGATCACAGTATAACTGTCACTGGTGACGCTGGTTAGCCAGTTAGTTATTTAGGTTCCCCGTCAGGTTTTTATATAGCGTCAGGTACCCCCATATAATACCTAATAAAGGTTTTAACCCCCTGATTGCCCCTAGTTAACCCTTTCACCAGTGATCACCGTATAACTGTTACGGGTGACGCTGGTTAGATAGTTTGTTTTTTATACTGTCAGGGCACCCGCCATTTATTACCCAATAACGGTTTAACCCCCTGATCGCCCGGCGGGTGATATCAATTAGGTTTTAGGGTCAAATAAGGTCTGCGTCGCCCCAGGTTAGTGCCAGCACCGCAAACACCCACGCACAAAGCATACACCTCCCTTAGTGGTACAGTATCTGAACAGATCAATATCTGATCTGATCAGATCTATACTAGCGTCCCAGCAGTTTAGGGTTCCAAAAAAACGCATTGTTAGCGGCATCAGCCCAGATACCTGCTAGCACCTGCGTTTTCCCCCCCCGCCCAGCCCAGCCCAGCCCACCCAAGTGCAGTATCGATCGATCACTGTCACTTACAAAACACTAAGCACACATAACTGCAGCGTTCGCAGAGTCAGGCCTGATCCCTGCGATCGCTAACAGTTTTTTTTGTGGTAGCGTTTTGATTCAGTCGCTAACAGTCAGGAGCTTTTTTACCTGTAAATCTCAAAAAAATAAAAAAATAGTTGTCGTTTTATTGTTCTCTCTCTCTATTGTTGCTCTTTTTTTACTCCATTCTATTCTGCAATGTTTTATTATGTTTTATCATGCTTGCTTTTCAGGTATGTAATTTTGTTTACTGTGTTTTAGTGTTAACCATTTTTTTGTTTTCAGGTGCGCCATTCAGTTGCAGCGCGGATTTATTTATCTTGACAGCAACAGTGTTTGCTCCCACGATACATAAAGACGCGACTCCAACACTGTAGGAGGTGATTTCACCACCACAGTTAAAAAAAAGAGCATATATGCCGAAGCATGGGGGCAGCAGGGGGGGGGGAGCGATTGGCTCCTAATGCTGCGTACATACGGTCGAAATTCCGACGGAGCCTTGCCCCGTGGAAAAGTGCAACCGTGTGTACATGGCATAACTTTTGTGGGAGGATGCCCCCATGCTTCGGCATATATAAATGGTGCATGTATGCCCATCATTAGAAGTGGGTGGATGAAGGGAGGTATTCTAATGGTGGGCATACCCACCAATCAATCTCTTTTTTTCGTTCAGCCAAGAGGCTGCATGAAAAATAAAGATTACAATATATGTCCAGTATGTTGCTGGACTTTGAATGGTTATACCAGAATGATGCCTGCAGGTTTAGGTATCATCTTGGTATCATTCTTTTCAGCCAGTGATCGGCTTTCATGTAAAAGCAATTCTAGCGGGTAATTAGCCTCTAGACTGCTTTTACAAGCAGTGGGAGGGAATGTCCCCCCTCCCGGATATAAACCGCGCCATTGGGAAATTGGGAAAGCGTTTTATCACACCGATCTTGGTGTGGTCAGATGCTTTGAGGGCAGAGGAAAGATCTAGGGTCTAACAGACCCCAATTTTTTCAAAAAAAGAGTACCTGTCACTGCCTATTGCTATCATAGGGGATATTTACATTCCGTGAGATAACAATAAAAATGATAACAAAAGAAAAAAATGGAGGGAACAGTTTTAAAAATAAAATAAAAAAGCTAAATAAATAAAAAAAAAAAAAAAAAAAAAAAAAAAAAAAAGCACCCCTGCCCCCCCTTCTCTTGCGCAAAGGCGAACACAAGCGTTGGTCTGGCGTCATACGTAAACAGCAATTGCACCATGCATGTGAGGTATCACCGCGAAGGTCAGATCGAGGGCAGTAATTTTAGCAGTAGACCTCCTCCGTGAATCTAATGTGGTATCATGTAAAGGCTTTTAAAGGCTTTTAAAAATGTATGTAGTTTGTCGCCACTGCGTGTTTGTGCGCAATTTCAAAGCATGTCCTGTTTGGTATCCATGTACTCGGCCTAAGATCATATTTTTTATTTCATCAAAAATTTGAGCAATGTAGTGTGTTTTAGTGCATTAAAATAAAAAAAAGTGTATTTTTTTCCACAAAAAATGCGTTTGAAAAATCGCTGCGCAAATACTGTGTGGAAAAAAAAAAATGCAACACCCACCATTTTAATCTGTAGGGCCTTTGCTTTAACAATATATATAGTGTTTGGGGGTTCAACGTAATTTTCTTGCAAAAAAAAAAAATATGTTTTCATGTAAACAAAAAGTGTCAGAAAAGGCTTTGTCTACAAGTGGTTAGAAGAGTGGGTGACGTGTGACATAGGCTTCTAAATGTTGTGCATAAAATGCCAGGACAGTTCAAACCCCCCCCCAAATGACCCCATTTTGGAAAGTAGACACCCCAAGCTATTTGCTGAGAGCAATGTTGAGCCCATTAAATTTTTTTTTTTTTTTTGTCCCAAGAGATTGAATAATGAAAAAAAAAAAAATATATATATTTTTTTTTACAAAAAGTTGTCACTAAATGATATATTGCTCAAACATGCCATGGGCATATGTGGAAATACACCCCAAAATACATTCTGTTGCTTCTCCTGAGTACGGGGATACCACATGTGTGGGACTTTTTGGGAGCCTAGCCGCGTACGTCACCCCAAAAACCAAGCACCGCCTTCAGGCTTTCTAAGGGTGTAATTTTTTTATTTCACTTCTCACTGCCAATCACAGTTTCGGAGGCCATGGAATGCCCAGATGGCATAAAACCCCCCAAAATGACCCCATTTTGGAAAGTAGACACCCCAAGCTATTTGCTGAGAGGTATTGTGAGTATTTTTCAGATCTCGCTTTTTGTCACAAAGTTTTGAAAATTGAAAAAAAAAAAAAAAAAAATTTTTTTTTTTTCTTTACTTTCTTCATTTTCAAAAACAAATGAGAGCTGTAAAATACTCACCATGCCTCTCAACAAATAGCTTGGGGTGTCTACTTTCCAAAATGGGGTCATTTGGGGGGGTTTTGTGCTATTTTGGCATTTTATGGCCTTCGAAACTGTGATAGGTAGTGAGGAGTGAAATCAAAAATTTGCACCCTTAGAAATCCTGAAGACGGTGCTTGGGTTTCGGGGCCCCGTACGCGGCTAGGCTCCCAAAAAGTCCCACACATGTGGTATCCCCATACTCAGGAGAAGCAGCAAAATGTATTTTGGGGTGCAATTCCACATATAACTATGGCATGTGTGAGCAATATATCATTTAGTGACAACTTTTTTTTTTTTTTTTTTTTTTTTTTTTTTTTATTTTTTGTCTTCATTCAATCACTTGGGACTAAAAAAAAAAATATTCAATGGGCTCAACATGCCTCTCAGCAAATAGCTTGGGGTGTCTACTTTCCAAAATGGGGTCATTTGGGGGGGTTTTGTGCTATTTTGGCATTTTATGGCCTTCGAAACTGTGATAGGTAGTGAGGAGTGAAATCAAAAATTTGCACCCTTAGAAATCCTGAAGGCGGTGCTTGGGTTTCGGGGCCCCGTACGCGGCTAGGCTCCCAAAAAGTCCCACACATGTGGTATCCCCATACTCAGGAGAAGCAGCTAAATGTATTTTGGGGTGCAATTCCACATATAACCATGGCATGTGTGAGCAATATATCATTTAGTGACAACTTTTTGAAAACATTTTTTTTTTTTTTTTTTTTTTTTGTCTTTATTCAATCACTTGGGACTAAAAAAAAAAATATTCAATGGGCTCAACATGCCTCTCAGCAAATAGCTTGGGGTGTCTACTTTCCAAAATGGGGTCATTTGGGGGGGTTTTGTACTTCCCTGCCAATTTAGCACCTCAAGAAATGAGATAGGCAGTCATAAATTAAAAGCGGTGTAAATTCCAGAAAATGTACTCTAGTTTGTAGACGCTATAACTTTTGCGCAAACCAATAAATATACGCTTATTGGCATTTTTTTTACTAAAGACATGTGGCTAAATACATTTTGGCCCAAATGTTTGATTAAAATTGAGTTTATTGGATTTTTTTATAACAAAAAGTAGAAAATATCTTTTTTTTTTTTCAAATTTGCAGTCTTTTTCCGTTTATAGCGCAAAAAAAAAAAAATCACAGAGGCAATCAAATACCATCAAAATAAAAGCTCTATTTGTGGGAAGAAAAGGACGCCAATTTCGTTTGGGTACAACCTTGCATGACCGCGCAATTACCAGTTAAAGCAGTGCAGTGCGAAATTGAAAAAAGACCTCTGGTCCTTTGGCTGCCAAATGGTCCGGGGCTGAAGTGGTTAAATGGCTAAAAGACAGAATTCAGAGAGTAGTGGTTAATGATTCTTACTCTGAATGGTCTAAGGTTATCAGTGGTGTACCCCAAGGTTCAGTGCTGGGACCCTTACTTTTTAATATCTTTATAAATGATATTGGGTCTGGGATCAAAAGTAACATTTCTGTCTTTGCAGATGACACCAAGCTATGCAGTGGAATAACGTCCTTACAGGATGTCTCCAATTTACAAGCCTACCTCAATGCGCTGTCTAATTGGGCGACTATGTGGCAGATGAGGTTTAATGTTTATAAATGTAAAGTTATGCACTTGGGGGCTAAGAATTTGCATGCATCATACATGCTAGGGGGAGTACAACTGGGGGGATCCGTAGTGGAGAAGGATCTGGGGGTTTTGGTAGATCATAAGCTCAATAATAGCATGCAATGCCAATCTGCGGTTTCCAAAGCGAGCAAGTCCTTTCTTGTATTAAGAGAGGTATGGACTCCAGAGCGAGAGATATAATTTTGCCCTTGTTTAAACATTAGTAAGACCTCATCTGGAATATGCAGTTCAGTTTTGGGCCCCAGTTCTCAAAAAGGATATTGGGAACAGGAGAAAGTGCAAAGAAGGGCAACCAAACTGATAAGAGGTATGGAGGAGCTCAGCTATGAGGAAAGATTAGAGGAACTGAATTTATTCACCCTTGATAAGAGGAGATTAAGAGGGGATATGATCAACATGTAAAAATATATAAGGGGTCCATAAATACCTTGTTTCCACTGAGCGAATCGGTTCGGTTTGGTTCGGTACGGTACGCTATTTTCAGTGTTTCCATTATGAAAGCGGCCCATACAACCGAACCATACCGCACCATTCATGGTCCTGCTTCAGATGTGGGGCCATAGAAAATGGAACGGTTTGGTTAGGGCGGAGCTACGATACATTCCATTGATTGGCAGACAGAAAAACGTCTGCCAATTAGTGTGAGGCCACGCTAGGCATTTTTTCTAAACCCCGTATGGCCCCTGGTGGTCCGACTTGCAGGCTCACCTGAATAGGCCAGACCATTCTAACCCTTCCAAACTGTACCGGCCCGAACCGATCCGATCAGTGGAAATGAGGCAATAGTGAACTTGGTGTTGAGTTATTCACTTTACAGTCAACAAAGTGGACAAGGGGGCACTCTTTACGTCTAGAGGAAAAGAGATTTCATCTCCAAATACGGAAAGGTTTCTTCACAGTAAGAGCTGTTAAAATGTGGAATAGACTCCCTGCAGAGGTGGTTCTGGCCAGCTCAGTTGATTGCTTTAAGAAAGGCCTGGATACTTTCCTAAATGTACATAATATAACTGGGTACCAACATTTATAGGTAAAGTTGATCCGGGGAAAATCTGATTGCCTCTCGGGGGATCAGGAAGGAATTTTTCCCCTGCTTTAGCAAATTGGAGCATGCGCTGCTGGGGTTTTTTGCCTTCCTCTGGATCAACTGTGGGAATATAGAATGAGGTATGGATGGGATTGTATGTATATGATATAACCTTTATTTTATTTTTTTAATTTTTTAACCACTTGTGGCATGTAAATACGTCGGATGGACTTGTGTCTTTTTTGCAACCTAACTAACATAAGCATCTCCCCATTCTGCCTAATGACACTGTCACTGTTCTCTGCTCCCTGTGATCGGGAGCGGTGATCAGTGTAGTGTAACACACAGCCCTTCCCCCCTACTGTTAGAATCACTCCCTAGGACACACTTAACCCTTTCCTAGCCCCCTAGTGTTTAACCCCTTCACTGTTGGTGTAATTTTTACAGTAATCAGTGCAATTTTATAGCACTGATCGCTGTAAAAATGACAATGGTCCCAAAAATGTGTCAAAATTGTCCGATGTGTCCGCTATAATGTCGCAGTCATGATAAAAATCGCTGATCGCCGGCATTACTAGTAAAAAAATAATTATTAATAAAAATGCCATAAAACTATCCCCTATTTTGTAGACGCTATAACTTTTGCGCAAACCAATCAATAATCGCTTATTGCTATTTTTTTTACCAAAAATAAGTAGAAGAATACGTATCGGCCTAAACTGAGGAAAAAAATGTATATATTTTTGGGGATATTTATTACAGCAAAAAGTAAAAAATAATGTGTTTTTTTTTCAAAATTGTCGCTGTATTTTTGTTTATAGTGCAAAAAATAAAAAACCGCAGAGGTGATCAAATACCACCAAAAGAAAGCTCTATTTGTGGGAAAAAAAGGACGCCAATTTTGTTTGGGTACAGTGTCGCACGACCGCGCAATTGTCAGTTAAAGCGACGCAGTGCCGTATAGCAAAAAGTGCTCTGGTCTTTGGCCAGCAAAATGGTCCGGGGCTTAAGTGGTTAATGAAATCTCTCTGAATAAATTTATATTTCTAGAAATATTTTGTCCTAATCCCTGGGTACCGAGATCCTCAACACTACTGTGTGTCCATGGGGGTAGCGTTTTAGAGCAACCCCTGACAAACCCCTTCCCTCTTTCCATTATCTATGCAAAACGTGTGTTTTATTCAATATGGAAGAGCCCTGGGGCCATCACAAAAAAAAAAATACAGAATTATGATTTTGAAACTTAGTATTCTGACTTTCAAACTCAGAATTCTGTAAAAAAAAAAACATTGTTTTTCAAAATCATAATTCTGTATTTTTTTTTTGTGATGGCCCCAGGGCTCTTCCATATAAAGGCTGAACTACTATTAGAAAGGCCTAAAAACCTTTAACCTAGAAATCACATTTGCAATTTGTAAGCTCAATCTTCTATATACACAATATACCTCCTTAAATCAACAAGATGGTTTATTCTGCCTGTTTACTTTTGCTAAGGTAAATATGCACTGTTTGAAGAATAGTTAAAGATTAATTGAAGAGAAGCCTATGGGAATTGTACTTGGACATACATCATGTAAGGTACACTTCATGTAGGCTTCTCTTCAATTAATCTTTAACTATTCTTTACATAAAGAGAATAATGAAGAATCATCTATTCTGAAACGTGTTGCTGTAAATTATTATTGAATGTACACCCACCGGACACCGGACACTTATTAGGTACAGATGTGGTGAGTGTGGAGGCCATTGTACGAGTGGTGACCTCATTTTCTAGTGGTGAGATGATTGGAGTCCAGTGACCTCATTGTCTAGTGGTGAGATGATTGGAGGACAGTGACCTCATTGTCCGGTGATGAGATGATTGGAGGACAGTGACCTCATTGTCCAGTGGTGAGATGATTGGAGGACAGTGACCTCTTTGTCCAGTGGTGAGATGATTGGAGGACAGTGTCCTCATTGTCCAGTGGTGAGATGATTGGAGGACAGTGACCTCATTGTCCGGTGGTGAGATGATTGGAGCTTTGTGACATGGTGCATTATCCTGCTGGAAGGAGCCATCAGAAGATGGGGACACTGTAGTCATAAATGGATGGACATGGTCAGCAACAATACTCAGGTAGGCCAAGGTGGTTAAACCATGCTCAATTGGTACTAAGGGGCCCAAAGGTTGCCCCTTTAAGGTTGCATGTGTTGTGCATTCAGAGATGTATTCTGCATACCTTGGGTGTAACGAGAGGTTATTTGAGTTACTGTTGTCT
>CM053028.1:573626851-573831473 GCA_028564925.1 Lithobates sylvaticus | reverse complement strand
CACCTCCTCCCAGCACGTACAAGTCCACTGGCTTGTTGGGACTGTACATCATCCCTAAATGACTGCTGCTGCTGATGCTGAGTGCCAGGCTCCACCTCCATGCTCACACAATCCTCCTCCTCCTCCTCCTCCTCCTCCTCCTCATCCTCTTCCTGTGTGATGGGTGGGACAGAAGGAACACTGTCCGGATAAAGGGGGCCTTGAGAGGCAAGGAAGTCCTCCTCTTCCTGCCTCTGTTCTGCCTCAAGTGCCCTGTCCATTATCCACGCAGCGTATGCTCCAACAGGTGGACAAGAGGGACAGTGTCACTGATGCATGCACTGTCACTGCTCACCATCCTCGTGGCCTCCTCAAATGGTGAGAGGACAGTGCATGCATCCCTGATCATGCTCCACTGACGTGGGGAAAAAAAACCAAGCTCCCCTGACCCTGTCCTGGTGCCGTAGTCGCAAAGGTACTCATTGATGGCCCTCTGCTGCGTGTGCAGTCGCTGCAGCATGGCCAACGTTGAGTTCCACCTGGTGGGCATGTCAGATATTAGGCGGTTCTTGGGCAGGTTCAGCTCCTTTTGCAGCTCAGTCAGCGAGCACTGGCATTATAAGATCGGCGGAAATGCACACAGACTTTCCTGGCCTGCCTCAGGACATCCTGTAAGCCTGGGAACCTGCCAAAGAACCGCTGCACCACCAGGTTGAGGACGTGAGCCATGCAGGGCACATGGGTGAGCTGCCCCTGTCGCAGGGCGGAGAGGAGGTTGGTGCCATTGTCAGAAACGACCATTCCTGGCTTAAGCTGACGTGGCGTCAACCACCTCTCGGCCTGCCCCTGCAGAGCTGCCAGAACCTCTGGCCCAGTGTGGCTCTGTCCCCCAAACACACCAGCGCAAGCACGGCATGGCATCTTTTTGCCTGCGTACTTGCGTAGCCCCTTGTACGCCTACGGAGCACCGCTGGTTCCAAGGACAGAGCACTGGAGGAAGAAGAAGAGGAGGGGGTGGAGGAGAGAGGTGTGTCACAACCAGTAGCAGTAGTCGCGTTTTGGAGGCGTGGTGGCGGAACAACCTCCAACACTACTGCACCTTGTCCTGCATCCCTCCCAGCTGCCAATAGAGTGACCAATGGGCCGTGAAAGAAAGGTACCGTCCCTGTCCATGCCTGCTGGACCATGAGTCAGCGGTAATATGCACCTTACCGCTGACCGCCCTGTCCAGCGAGGCATGGACATTGCCCTCCACATGCCGGTAGAGAGACGGAATCGCCTTCCGCGAGAAAAAGTGGCGTTTGGGAACCTGCCACTGAGGAACCGCACATTGAACAAACTCACGGAAGGGGGCCGAGTCTACCAACTGAAAAGGCAGCAGTTGAAGTGCTAGCAATTTAGCAAGGCTAGCATTCAACCGCTGGGCATGTGGATGGCTGGGAGTGTACTTCTTTCTACGGTCCAGCAGCTGGGGAGGGAAATTTGCCTGCTGCAATCGGACGTCGGTGTACTGCAAGTACTTGGTTGTGACACACCGAATTCTACACCTTCAGTCCTCTCAGAGCAGCTTTCAGAGAGGACTGAAGGTGTAGTGGGGATGGAGATCCCAGCTGAGGAGGAGCAAGGAGAGGTCCGCTTAGTTCTTTGGTGTGGGTCTTTTATGTGTGCCTGCCAACGAGCTGCATGGCAGGTCGCCATATGTCTGGTCATGCTTGTCGTGCCCAAGCGGCTGATGTTTTGGCCACGCGAGATACGCTTGAGACAAATATTGCAAATAGCAGTGGTGCGATCTGCTGCACTCGTCTCAAAAAAGGCCCACACCAAAGAACTTTTTGATAACGTGCAGAGGCAGCGCCCTGCACAGGCGGAGCTCTGCGGTGTTGTACAGTTGCTGTGCTGGCCTCTACCTGGCCTCCAGGGGGCATCCTGCCTCGTTGGACATGTGACGCCGCATCCTCCTCCTCCTCGTCCTCCTCCTCATCCTCTCTCCCTTGAGGCACCCACGTGGAGTCAGTGACCTCATCATCCCCTCCCTCTTCACCACTAGAGCAAACCTGGCAGTAAGCTGCAGCTGGTGGAACTGTACTGCCAGATTCCTCAAGCTGGGTATCGTCATCCGAGCCTTCGAATCGTTGGGCATCCTCCTGGAGCATGTACCCAACACTGTGCTCAAAGAGTTCGGGGGACTCCTCAGGAGGACATGGTGGGTCTAGGGAAGGGGTGGCTGATGATGCTCTGTCAGTACCCTGAGCCTGGGTGAGAGAGGATGAGGAGGATGAGGAGGGCTTGGTCATCCATTCTACCAAGCCTTCAGCATGATGCGGCTCCACATGTCCAGCTGCCGAAAACAAAGACGCGCGTGTCCCATGGCCACGTGCTGATGACGATGCACGACCACGTCCACGTCCACGGCCACGTCCACTAGAAACAGAGCCTGCCTGCCCTGTGTTCTTGGCTCTGCACGCTCTGCCTCCCCTTGGCGGTCTTCCAGCCATTGTAGTCGGTAGTCCTGTGGGTGCTGCTGAGAAGAAAATATAGGAGCTCTGTGTGATGCCACTAACACACTAGAAGTCCTATGGGTGCTTCTGCAAAGAAAATAGAGGAGCTCTGTGTGATGCCACTAACACACTAGAAGTCCTGTGGGTGCTTATGCAAAGAAAATAGAGGAGCTCTGTGTGATGCCACTAACACACTAGAAGTCCTGTGGGTGCTTATGCAAAGAAAATAGAGGAGCTCTGTGTGATGCCACTAACACACTAGAAGTCCTGTGGGTGCTGCTGAGAAGAATATATAGGAGCTCTGTGTGATGCCACTAACACACTAGAAGTCCTATGGGTGCTTCTGCAAAGAAAATAGAGGAGCTCTGTGTGATGCCACTAACACACTAGAAGTCCTGTGGGTGCTTCTGCAAAGAAAATAGAGGAGCTCTGTGTGATGCCACTAACACACTAGAAGTCCTGTGGGTGCTTATGCAAAGAAAATAGAGGAGCTCTGTGTGATGCCACTAACACACTAGAAGTCCTGTGGGTGCTGCTGAGAAGAATATATAGGAGCTCTGTGTGATGCCACTAACACACTAGAAGTCCTATGGGTGCTTCTGCAAAGAAAATAGAGGAGCTCTGTGTGATGCCACTAACACACTAGAAGTCCTGTGGGTGCTTATGCAAAGAAAATAGAGGAGCTCTGTGTGATGCCACTAACACACTAGAAGTCCTGTGGGTGCTTCTGCAAAGAAAATAGAGGAGCTCTGTGTGATGCCACTAACACACTAGAAGTCCTGTGGGTGCTTATGCAAAGAAAATAGAGGAGCTCTGTGTGATGCCACTAACACACTAGAAGTCCTGTGGGTGCTTATGCAAAGAAAATAGAGGAGCTCTGTGTGATGCCACTAACACACTAGAAGTCCTGTGGGTGCTGCTGAGAAGAATATATAGGAGCTCTGTGTGATGCCACTAACACACTAGAAGTCCTATGGGTGCTTCTGCAAAGAAAATAGAGGAGCTCTGTGTGATGCCACTAACACACTAGAAGTCCTGTGGGTGCTTCTGCAAAGAAAATAGAGGAGCTCTGTGTGATGCCACTAACACACTAGAAGTCCTGTGGGTGCTTCTGCAAAGAAAATAGAGGAGCTCTGTGTGATGCCACTAACACACTAGAAGTCCTGTGGGTGCTTCTGCAAAGAAAATAGAGGAGCTCTGTGTGATGCCACTAACACACTAGAAGTCCTGTGGGTGCTTATGCAAAGAAAATAGAGGAGCTCTGTGTGATGCCACTAACACACTAGAAGTCCTGTGGGTGCTGCTGAGAAGAATATATAGGAGCTCTGTGTGATGCCACTAACACACTAGAAGTCCTATGGGTGCTTCTGCAAAGAAAATAGAGGTGCTCTGTGTGATGGGACTAACACACTTCAAGTCCTATAGGTGCTTCTGGGAAGAAAATAAAGGTCTGTGTGATGGGACTAACACACTTCAAGTCCTATAGGTGCTTCTGGGAAGAAAATATAGCTCTGTGTGTGTAATGGGACTAACACACTTCAAGTCCTATAGGTGCTTCTGGGAAGAAAATATAGCTCTGTGTGTGTGATGGGACTAACACACTTCAAGTCCTATAGGTGCTTCTGGGAAGAAAATATAGCTCTGTGTGTGTAATGGGACTAACACACTTCAAGTCCTATAGGTGCCTCTGGGAACAAAATATAGCTCTGTGTGTGTGATGGGACTAACACACTTCAAGTCCTATAGGTGCTTCTGGGAAGAAAATATAGCTCTGTGTGTGTAATGGGACTAACACACTTCAAGTCCTATAGGTGCCTCTGGGAACAAAATATAGCTCTGTGTGTGTAATGGGACTAACACACTTCAAGTCCTATAGGTGCTTCTGGGAAGAAAATATAGCTCTGTGTGTGTAATGGGACTAACACACTTCAAGTCCTATAGGTGCCTCTGGGAACAAAATATAGCTCTGTGTGTGTAATGGGACTAACACACTTCAAGTCCTATAGGTGCCTCTGGGAACAAAATATAGCTCTGTGTGTGTGATGGGACTAACACACTTCAAGTCCTATAGGTGCTTCTGGGAAGAAAATATAGCTCTGTGTGTGTGATGGGACTAACACACTTCAAGTCCTATAGGTGCTTCTGGGAAGAAAATATAGCTCTGTGTGTGTGATGGGACTAACACACTTCAAGTCCTATAGGTGCTTCTGGGAACAAAATATGTGTGTGTGATGGGACTAACACACTTCAAGTCCTATAGGTGCTTCTGGGAAAAAAATATAGCTCTGTGTGTGTGATGGGACTAACACACTTCAAGTCCTATAGGTGCTTCTGGGAACAAAATATAGCTCTGTGTGTGTGATGGGACTAACACACTTCAAGTCCTATAGGTGCTTCTGGGAACAAAATATAGCTCTGTGTGTGTGATGGGACTAACACACTTCAAGTCCTATAGGTGCTTCTGGGAAGAAAATATAGCTCTGTGTGTGTGATGGGACTAACACACTTCAAGTCCTATAGGTGCTTCTGGGAACAAAATATAGCTCTGTGTGTGTGATGGGACTAACACACTTCAAGTCCTATAGGTGCTTCTGGGAACAAAATATAGCTGTGTTTGTGTGATGGGACTAACACACTTCAAGTCCTATAGGTTCTTCTGGGAACAAAATATAGCTCTGTGTGTGTGATGGGACTAACACACTTCAAGTCCTATAGGTGCTTCTGGGAAAAAATATAGCTCTGTGTGTGTAATGGGACTAACACACTTCAAGTCCTATAGGTGCTTCTGGGAAGAAAATATAGCTCTGTGTGTGTAATGGGACTAACACACTTCAAGTCCTATAGGTGCCTCTGGGAACAAAATATAGCTCTGTGTGTGTGATGGGACTAACACACTTCAAGTCCTATAGGTGCTTCTGGGAACAAAATATAGCTCTGTGTGTGTGATGGGACTAACACACTTCAAGTCCTATAGGTGCTTCTGGGAACAAAATATAGCTCTGTGTGTGTGATGGGACTAACACACTTCAAGTCCTATAGGTGCTTCTGGGAACAAAATATAGCTCTGTGTGTGTGATGGGACTAACACACTTCAAGTCCTATAGGTTCTTCTGGGAACAAAATATAGCTCTGTGTGTGTAATGGGACTAACACACTTCAAGTCCTATAGGTTCTTCTGGGAACAAAATATAGCTCTGTGTGTGTGATGGGACTAACACACTTCAAGTCCTATAGGTGCTTCTGGGAAGAAAATATAGCTCTGTGTGTGTAATGGGACTAACACACTTCAAGTCCTATAGGTGCTTCTGGGAAGAAAATATAGCTCTGTGTGTGTAATGGGACTAACACACTTCAAGTCCTATAGGTGCCTCTGGGAACAAAATATAGCTCTGTGTGTGTAATGGGACTAACACACTTCAAGTCCTATAGGTGCTTCTGGGAAGAAAATATAGCTCTGTGTGTGTGATGGGACTAACACACTTCAAGTCCTATAGGTTCTTCTGGGAACAAAATATAGCTCTGTGTGTGTGATGGGACTAACACACTTCAAGTCCTATAGGTGCTTCTGGGAAGAAAATATAGCTCTGTGTGTGTGATGGGACTAACACACTTCAAGTCCTATAGGTGCTTCTGGGAAGAAAATATAGCTCTGTGTGTGTGATGGGACTAACACACTTCAAGTCCTATAGGTGCTTCTGGGAACAAAATATAGCTCTGTGTGTGTGATGGGACTAACACACTTCAAGTCCTATAGGTGCTTCTGGGAACAAAATATAGCTCTGTGTGTGTGATGGGACTAACACACTTCAAGTCCTATAGGTTCTTCTGGGAACAAAATATAGCTCTGTGTGTGTGATGGGACTAACACACTTCAAGTCCTATAGGTGCTTCTGGGAAGAAAATATAGCTCTGTGTGTGTAATGGGACTAACACACTTCAAGTCCTATAGGTGCTTCTGGGAAGAAAATATAGCTCTGTGTGTGTAATGGGACTAACACACTTCAAGTCCTATAGGTGCCTCTGGGAACAAAATATAGCTCTGTGTGTGTAATGGGACTAACACACTTCAAGTCCTATAGGTGCTTCTGGGAAGAAAATATAGCTCTGTGTGTGTGATGGGACTAACACACTTCAAGTCCTATAGGTTCTTCTGGGAACAAAATATAGCTCTGTGTGTGTGATGGGACTAACACACTTCAAGTCCTATAGGTGCTTCTGGGAAGAAAATATAGCTCTGTGTGTGTAATGGGACTAACACACTTCAAGTCCTATAGGTGCTTCTGGGAAGAAAATATAGCTCTGTGTGTGTAATGGGACTAACACACTTCAAGTCCTATAGGTGCCTCTGGGAACAAAATATAGCTCTGTGTGTGTGATGGGACTAACACACTTCAAGTCCTATAGGTGCTTCTGGGAAGAAAATATAGCTCTGTGTGTGTGATGGGACTAACACACTTCAAGTCCTATAGGTGCTTCTGGGAAGAAAATATAGCTCTGTGTGTGTAATGGGACTAACACACTTCAAGTCCTATAGGTGCTTCTGGGAAGAAAATATAGCTCTGTGTGTGTAATGGGACTAACACACTTCAAGTCCTATAGGTGCCTCTGGGAACAAAATATAGCTCTGTGTGTGTGATGGGACTAACACACTTCAAGTCCTATAGGTGCTTCTGGGAAGAAAATATAGCTCTGTGTGTGTGATGGGACTAACACACTTCAAGTCCTATAGGTGCTTCTGGGAAGAAAATATAGCTCTGTGTGTGTGATGGGACTAACACACTTCAAGTCCTATAGGTGCTTCTGGGAAGAAAATATAGCTCTGTGTGTGTGATGGGACTAACACACTTCAAGTCCTATAGGTGCTTCTGGGAAGAAAATATAGCTCTGTGTGTGTAATGGGACTAACACACTTCAAGTCCTATAGGTGCCTCTGGGAACAAAATATAGGAGCTCTGCCTGCCTGCCACGAACACACTACAAGTCCTATAGGTGCTTCTGGTAACAAAATATAGGAGCTCTGCCTGCCTGCCACGAACACACTACAAGTCCTATAGGTGCTTCTGGTAACAAAATATAGGAGCTCTGCCTGCCTGCCACGAACACACTACAAGTCCTATAGGTGCTTCTGGTAACAAAATATAGGAGCTCTGCCTGCCTGCCACGAACACACTACAAGTCCTATAGGTGCTTCTGGTAACAAAATATAGTAGCTCTGCCTGCCTGCCACGAACACACTACAAGCCCCTCTTTCTCAATCAATCTTTGTAACTGAATCTATCTAACTCAATTTCTGTAAGTGAATCTCTCTACCTAACTAAATCGAGCAGAGTGTCACAGAATCAGCCTGCTCAATCTGCGCCGGAACAGCATGTGACCGGCGCAGACGGCGTGGCGGCGTTTTATAGGGGGGGGGGGGCGTGTACTACAGCCCCTGAGCTGTAATTGGCTACAGGCGTCCTGCCTGTAGCCAATTATGGCTCTTCGAGTTTCCGGGGCTGTGATTGGCCAAGCATGCGGGGTCACAGTGCATGCTTGGCCAATCATCAGCCAGCAATGCACTGCGTCGGCCGCGCCGGCCGCAATGCATTGCGGGGCCGCTCGCAACACACGAACGTGATGCGAGCGGCCAAAATAGTTCTGGGCTCGCCGAGCGAGCGAACGCCCGGTGCTCGATGCGAACGTGGGTTCGCATCGAGCACCGGGCCCATCCCTAGTTCTGGTAAGGGAAATTACCTGTAATATGGAGACTCCTCACATGGTGCCCAGAAACGCCAAGAACCGACAGCATGCTCAGTGCTGCCGGTTCAGGCCAGTTATAGTGGGCGAGATGAGGAAAAACAGCTGTGAAAGGGCGCCAAATGGAGCCCTCACAGCTGATTGTAATTGGCCTGAGCGGCAGACCGCTGCACCAATGGCTGCAGACGGATCCGTCTGTGGAAGTCTCTGACGTACATGGCGCTGGGCGAGGGCATGCCCACCCAGCATCGTGACGTCACCGGCGCGTGTGATATCCCCTTGGCCGTCTGCGCTTCAAGCTGGAGCCCAAAGAGGAAGAGGGCACGGAATGTACCAGCGCCCAGGGGACATATCCGATTATGGCCACTAGATGGAGCTGATGATCATAGGAAATCACTGTTGCAACCAAGTTTGTGGCAGAGACTTTTATATGTTCACCTAAAGTTTCACAACCTAGTCTGTGGCAGAGACTTTGCTAATTCCGAATCACTTGTTGGCTGCTCGATCTACAAACAAGGGTTCATCCAACAGTGAATTAGCCAGTTGCGAGTAGCTACTCCCTGGATCATCTAGAGAGACATTTATCTGAATGTCAGCAGTTCTAAAGTGCCTGAGCTTTATCACCCATGCCCTCTATTCCCAACTGAGAGACTGTGTGTTTCTGTTTCAACGTTTTATGCAAATAAAAATCCTCAAAAGGACTTTGAGTGTCAGTCTCAGCAATTACTGGGTACTAACCCTGGGAACCCCTATACAAGAATGACGAGCTACAAGGAGGAGGTAATCGGTAAGCCCAAAAAAACATAGGCGCCCCGCAGGGGGTTATGGCGCTGCATAAATATCCCCAAAAAATATATAAAAATGTTTTTCCCTCAGTTTAGGCCGATATGTATTCTTCTAAAATCGCAATAAGCATATATTGATTGGTTTGCACAAAAGTTATAGCGCCTACAAAATAGGGGATAGTTTTATAGCTTTTTTATTATTCATTTTTTTTACTAGTAATGGCGGCGATCTTTATCTGGACTGCGACATTATGTCGGACAATTTTGACACGTTTTTGAGACCATTGGCATTAATACAGCAATCAGTGCTATAAAATTGTATTGATTACTGTAAAAATGGCACTGGCAGTGAAGGGGTTAACCACTAGGGGGAAGTGAAGGGGTTAACCACTAGGGGGCAGTGAAGGGGTTAACCACTAGGGGGCAGTGAAGGGGTTAAGTGTATCCTGGTACGTGTTCTAACTGAAGGAGGGATAGGACTGTGCAGGGGACATGACAGATCGTCTGTTCATACTCTGTATGAACAGACGATCTGTCTGTTCTCCCCTCAGAGAACCAGAAACTGTGTGTGTGCACACACAGATCCCGGTTCTCGGTGTGTCACCATTGCGGGAGGTCGGCAGTGATCGTGACCGCCGGGCACTCGCATTGGCTCAGTGGGCAAGCAGGGGGTGCACGCGCGCCTCCTAGTGGCCATCTGTGGTACCGATGTACAATGATGGCGATTTGCGCAGCCGAGCCATGTTGCTGTAGTACAACTGCAGCGGCTGGTCGGCATGCGGTTAAGTATGTCACAGTACCTGTTGGCATTCATGGTTCCCTCAATGATCTGTAGCCCCCCAGTGCCGGCAGCACTCATGCAGCCCCAGACCATGACACTCCCACCACCATGCTTGACTGTAGACAAGACACACTTGTCTTTGTCCTCCTCACCTGGTTGCCGCCACACACGCTTGACACCATCTGACACCAAATAAGTTTATCTTGGTCTCATCAGACCACAGGACCACAGTAATCCATGTCCTTAGTCTGCTTGTCTTCAGCAAACTGTTTGTGGGATTTCTTGTGCATCATCTTTAGAGGAGCCTTATTTCTGGGATGACAGCCATGCAGACCAATTTGATGCAGTGTGCGGTCTATGGTCTGAGCACGGACAGGCTGACCCCCCTCAACCTCTGCAGCAATGCTGGCAGCACTCATACGTCGATTTCCCAAAGACAACCTCTGGATATGACGCTGAGCACGTGCACTCAACTTCCATGTCGAGGCCTGTTCTGAGTGGAACCTGTCCTGTCATACCGCTGTATGGACTTGGCCACAGTGCTGCAGCTCAGTTTCAGGGTCTTGGCAATCTTCTTATAGCCTAGGCCATCTTTATGTAGAGCAACAATTCTTTAATTTTTTCAGATCCTCAGAGAGTTCTTTGTCATGAGGTGCCATGTTGAACTTACAGTGACTAGTATGAGAGAGTGAGAGCGAATAACACCAAATTTAACACACATAGTTACATAGTAGGTGAGGTTGAAAAAAGCCACAAGTCCATCAAGTCCAACCTATGTATGTGATTAATTGTCAATATTACATTGTATATCCCTGTATGTTGCGCTTGTTCAGGTGCTTATATAATAGTTTCTTGAAACTATCGATGCCCCCCGCTGAGACCACCGCCTGTGAAAGGGAATTCCCCATCCTTGCCGCTCTTACAGTAAAGAACCCTCTACGTAGTTTAAGGTTAAACCTCTTTTCTTCTAATTTTAATGCTCCCTATTCACACCTGAGATCTTGTAACACTGACGAGTCACATGACACCAGGGAGGGAAAATGGCTACTTGGGCCCAATTTTGACATTTTCACTTAGGGGTGTACTGACTTTTGTTGCCAGCGGTTTAGACATTAATGACTGTGTGTTGAGTTATTTTGAGGGGACAGCAAATTTACACTGTTATACAAGCTGTACACTCACTACTTTACATTGTAGCAAAGTGTCATTTCTTCAGTGTTGTCACATGAAAAGATAAAATATTTACAAATATATATATATATATTGAACAATACATAAGCAAATTTCCCCAAAAAAAGAACAAAAACAAGAACAGCAAAAAAAGACATAGAAAAGGCAATCTACAGCAACACTCTCTCATAAATTTCACATGTCCCACCAAAAATGTGCCAAATTGAGGACAGAGAGACTCCCTCAGACATATTACTAAATGCAATATATCTCCCTCCAAACACCAATTATAGATCTCATTCTTCAGAACATCATATATAGACATGAACGTTCCCTCAGCAACAATTATCAAAAAGCAGTGTCCCTGTCTTGTCTGTCACTAAAAAGAGGGGTGTTCTTGTTCTATTATCATATATTTCTATCCCCCTTGGTGGGAGTGGAGATGACCCCATCTATAAGAATATACAGTACATACACACACAGCACAAGGCCGTGTTCACACTACAAGACGTTTCTGCAGTTCCTCTGATCTCCACAAGGTGGTGATCTCACTTCTACCCAGACAGGACGTCTCTAAGGAATACAGACAGGAAGTTTCGGGTGAGAGGTGAGTCGGGAGGAAGTAGAGAGGAGACATCGCTATCTCCCTCCAAACACCAATTATAGATCTCATTCTTCAGAACATCATATATAGACATGAACGTTCCCTCAGCAACAATTATCAAATAGCAGTGTCCCTGTCTTGTCTGTCACTAAAAAGAGGGGTGTTCTTGTTCTATTATCATATATTTCTATCCCCCTTGGTGGGAGTGGAGATGACCCCATCTATAAGGATATACAGTACATACACACACAGCACAAGGCCGTGTTCACACTACAAGACGTTTCTGCAGTTCCTCTGATCTCCACAAGGTGGTGATATCACTTCTACCCAGACAGGACTTCTCTAAGGAATACAGACAGGAAGTTTCGGGTGAGAGGTGAGTCGGGAGGAAGTAGAGAGGAGACATCGCTGGAAGAGGCAGCAGAGGAGGTAATAAGATCTTATTTTCTATTTACACCCAGTAATCCCCCGTCATGTCCGTCCTCTTCCTCCATAGTCACTGTGATGTCTTTTATCTCCAGCAGATGATGATACACACATATATAGTGTGGAGACCTAGATTAACCCATTCAGGGTCCGAACATTTCCCCACTTACAGGGCCAGAACATTTTCCTCATTGTGGAGATGTGTCCCCTTCTCACTGGAGATGAGGTGAACATTCCTGGGCACTGTCCAGGGGGAATATGTACCATTGTAAAAAAAAATGTAAACATTTTGTATGGCTGGAAGCAGTGATTTTTAATTCTTAGGCCTCATGCACACGGACGTTTAAAAAAAAACGGGCTGTAAAGCTAGTACAGACGCCAGGAAAAAAGCAGCGTAAAAAATACGATTTTTTCCGTGTTTTGCATTGAATTCAATGCACGTTAATCCGCGCTAGCTTTCAGCCGTGTTTTTCTGTCTCTATTCAAAATCAGTGGTTCCCTATGGGAGCCCATTGATTTGAATAGAAGTAGTAACCAGAAGTCGGATCAAGATGATCCAACTTGTGTGCTGAGGATCTTAAAGGGGAACCCCCGCAAAAATGTAAAAAAAATGTTAGCGCGAGGTTCCCACCCAAGACGATACCAGGCCCTTCGGTCTGGTATGGTTCTTAAGGGGAACCCCTTACCGAACAAATGGCGTGGGGTCCCCCCAAAGATCCATACCAAACCCTTATCCGAGCATGCAGCCCCCCTCCTGAACCGTACCAGGCCGCACACCCTTAACATGGGGGGGTTGGTGCTTTGGGGCAGGGGGGGCCCTGCGCCCCCCACCCCAAAGCACCTTGTCCCCATGTTGATGAGGACAAGGGCCTCTTACCAACAACCCTTGCCCGGTGGTTGTCAGGGTCTGCAGGCTTATCGGAATCTGGGAACCCCCCCTTCAATAAGGGGGCCCCCAGATCCCAACCCCCCCACCCTATGTGAACGAGTAAGGGGTACATCGTACCCCTACCCATTCACCTGGGGGAAAAGTGTCAATAAAAAAAAAACACACTGCACAGGTCTTTAAAGTCATTTATTAGGCAGCTCCGGTGGTCTTCTTCCGACTTCGGGGGTCTCTTGCGACTTCTCCGGCCTCTTCTCCTGCTCTCTGGTGCCTTCTGCCGGATGTTGACACAACGCTGTCTCCCGCTGTAATGCGGTGCGTTGCGATTTACGTGGGCATGACAGGGTTCAGGAGTGAATTGTGGACAGGATTCAGAAGTGAACCCTGCCCCCAATTCACTTCTGAACCCTGCCCACAATTCACTACTGAACCCTGCCCACAATTCACTCCTGAACCCGGTCCTGTCCCTCTTCTCTCCCCGGCTCTGTCCCTCTTCTCTCCCCGGCTCTGTCCCTCTTCTCTCCCCGGCTCTGTCCCTCTTCTCTCCCCCTCTCCCCGACCTCCTCTGTCCCTCTTCTCTCCCCTCTCCCCTCCTCTGTCCCTCTTCTCTCCCTTTCCCCTCCTCCGTCCCTCTTCTCTCCCCCTCCCCTCCTCTGTCCCTCTTCTCTCCCCCTCCCTCCCCTCTGTCCCTCTTCTCTCCCCTCCCCTCCTCTGTCCCTCTTCTCTCCTCTCCTCTGTCCCTCTTCTCTCTCCCTCTCCCCTCCTCTGTCCCTCTTCTCTCCCCTCCTCTGTCCCTTTTCTCTCCCCCTCCCTCCCCTCTGTCCCTCTTCTCTCCCCCTCCCTCCCCTCTGCCCCTCTTCTCTCCCCCTCCCTCCCCTCTGTCCCTCTTCTCTCCCCCTCCCTCCCCTCTGTCCCTCTTCTATCCCCCCTCCCCTCCTCTGTCCCTCTTCTCTCCCCTTCTCTGTCCCTCTTCTCTCCCCTCCCCTTCTCTGTCCCTCTTCTCTCCCCTCCCCTTCTCTGTCCCTCTTCTCTCCCCTCCCCTTCTCTGTCCCTCTTCTCTCCCCTCCCCCTCTGTCCCTTTTCTCCCCCTTCCCACTACGGATCCCCCCAGATCCTTCTCCACTATGGATCCCCCCAGATCCTTCTCCACTATGGATCCCTCCAGTTGTACTCCCCCTAGCATGTATGATGCATATTCTTAGCCCCCAAGTGCATAACTTTACATTTCTCAACATTAAACCTCATCTGCCACATAGTCGCCCAATTAGACAGAGCATTGAGGTCGGCTTGTAAATTGGAGACCTCCTGTAAGGACCTTATTCCACTGCATAGCTTGGTGTCATCTGCAAAGACAGAAATGTTACTTTTGATCCCAGACCCAATATCATTTATAAAGATATTAAAAAGTAAGGGTCCCAGCTCTGATCCTTGGGGTACACCACTGATAACCTTACACCATTCAAACTAAGAATCATTAATCACTACTTGGTTAACCCTTTCTCCCATCATGGACATTTATTTTGAAAATGTATAGGTGATGTTAGTAAAATCTGCATGCAGAGAGCGGTGTAATGTGAGAAGCATCTCTTTAAGCTGGGTGTCCAGTACAGGCTGGTTAGAGGTGGGGAATGGGGGATTGGAGCTCTGCTTGTTCTATGGCAGGGGGTATTATGTGACTTACCCCTGCACCTGTAGCTGCTGGGTCCAGTCTCATTCTTTCTTTAGCTGTGCTTGAGCAGGGAGGGCTGTGGAGTGGGAAAGAACTTCTGGGAGAAGATCTCCCAGTACCTCCATCTGCATCAGGAAGATCCGAGTAATGGTTGCTGCATGGTGTGGAGGAGGGGGCCGGGCTGCCCGCGCCATCTTGACCTTCTCCACCTTCAAGCCAGTGAAAGTAAGCTGTGAGGTTTTTTGGTTTACAGTCTCCCTGCCCTTTCCGCGACATCTCCGGGAGGTAGCCACTGTTGTCCAGGTTCTGTGTGGGATTTAGGAGTGGTCGGTCAGTGCTCTGATTCTCTGTTCATCGCTGGTGTCTCTGTCAGGGCTCCGGAGCTCCTCTCTCAGGCAGCCATCCGCTGTGCCCGCTAGCCACGCCCCAGTTATTACTTTTTGTACCACTTGACCCTCCCTTCTAGATTGTAATTTGCAACAAGCAGAGCCCTCTGATTCCTCCTGTATTGAATTGTATTGTAATTGTACTGCCTGTCCTCATGTTGTAAAGTGCTGAGCAAACTGTTGTCTCTATATAAATCTTGTATAGTAATAATAAATGTGTTCCCATGGGGGCAGTAGTCCTTAAATATACAGCAACCCTCCTATTACCCCCCCCCCCCTCACATCCACCTCCTATTATTGTGTGACCAATACCATCCAAATAATTCTTATTTTCATTTCTCAAAGTTATCCGTCTACAAGGTGACCTGTATAGATAAAATTATGGCACCAATGAGGATGGAGGAGGGCCGGAGTCACATGACTGAGAAGATACTAAACTTTACCCTGGAGATCATCTACCTGCTGACCGGAGAGGTGAGGAGGATTCTGGGAGGTCACATGACATCACTCTTATCTCTATTAATAAAACACAAACCTGACCGGAGAGGTGAGGAGGATTCTGGGAGGTCACATGACATCACTTGTATCTCTATTAATAAAACACAGACCTGACCGGAGAGGTGAGGAGGATTCTGGGAGGTCACATGACATCACTCTTATCTCTATTAATAAAACACAGACCTGACCGGAGAGGTGAGGAGGATTCTGGGATTGTAACATGATATTCCTATTGGTTCTCCAATACAGAGATTTCCTCTTGTGAAGTCAGGTGATCATATGACCATCACAGTGCCTTCATGTGACTCCCTAAAACCTGAGAAACACAACATGCAGAAGATTCTAGAAGTCACCAGGAAGATGATGGAGCTGCTGACAGGAGAGGTGAGCGGTGCTGGGAATTCTGGGACATTATCCAGTAACAGACAAGGGATGTGTCTGGATGGTGACTGTATCATTGTGTGTGTCAGGTTCCTATAAGGTGTCAGGATGTCACTGTCTATTTCTCCATGGAGGAGTGGGAGTATTTAGAAGGACACAAGGATCTCTACAAGGACGTCATGATGGACAATCAGCCGCCCCTCACATCACCGGGTAAGAGGAGACTTTATTGTAAAGGAGAGAGCAGTACGGAGGCTCCACCTAGATCCCCCATCATCTGATAAACACATAGAAACAATGTATTCAGTCAGTGTGTGTGTTTCCTACAGATGGATCCAGTAATGGGAACCCACCAGAGAGATGTCCCCGTCCTCTGTATTCCCGGGATTCCACACAGGAAGGTCACACCATCCCTCACTGTTACAAGGTTAATAGAAAGGAGCTTATAAACCACAGTTGGATTTTTAAGTGATGTCACAATAATAAAGCTTATATTTTACAGATGATATTTTCTCTCATTTTCTTGATTTAGAGTGGAGATCCAATTGATATAGAATTTGAGGTTAAAGGAGCAGAAGAAGAAGAGAGGTATGTGAGGGATGATCAGCAGTCTATGGAGGAGGATGGAATAACGGGGACATTTATAGAGGAGGACACTCCTACAGAGATCAGCACAGGTGGGTCATTAACACTAAATACATTCCTCCACCCATACTGCTCACTGATTGGTCCAGAGTAGGGTGGGGACTGGGTGATATCAGCCTGTAATCCCCTTGTCACTTTCCTTCTCTGTGTTCCCCGTCCTGTATTCCTGTATTTCTCTCGGATAATCTTCCTTCTCTGTGCTGCAGACACAATTTATGTATCTAGACTGGATTTATGGAGATTCTGGGGTTCAGCTGACAGCAAAATGTTCATTTTCCTCATAGATGTTACTAGATCTAGGCACCTGGGGTATGTGCTTTGGGTCTTATGCCCCATACCCGGGTATGGCAAGAACTCTGGCACAACAATTCTCCCAGGGTTACTTACTCTGTTATATGCTGGCTGTGTCGGGTGGAGGGATATGTCTGTATAGTCTCAGACCCAAGTCACTGAGTGCAGTCTCAGGAGATGGGAGGCAGCGGTGTGGGACCTCTGCAACTTGTCTCATGTAAACATTTAATCTTCCACTGATTACTGAATACCAATATTATGACTCCTGACCCTTACACTGTATAATTTATATTGTACATTACATACTCCTGACCCCTGCACTACAGTGGTGTGAAAAAGTGTTTGTCCCCTTCCTCATTTCCTGTTCCTTTGCATGTTTGTCACACTTAAGTGTTTCGGAACATCAAACCAATTTAAACAATAGTCAAGGACAACACAAGTAAACACAAAATGCAATTTGTAAATGAAGGTGTTTATTATTTAAGGTGAAAAAAAATCCAAACCATCATGGCCCTGTGTGAAAAAGTGATTGCCCCCTAAACCTAATAACTGGTTGGGCCACCCTTAGCAGCAACAACTGCAACCAAGCGTTTGCGATAACGTGCAATGAGGCTTTTACAGCGTCCTGGAGGAATTTTGGCCCACTCATCTTTGCAGAATTGTCCTAATTCAGTTACATTAGAGGGTTTTCGAGCATAAACGGCCTTTTTAAGGTCATACCACAACATCTCAATAGGATTCAGGTCAGGACTTTGGCTAGGCCACTCCAAAGTCTTCATTTTGTTTTTCTTCAGCCATTTGGTGGTGGACTTGGTGGTGTGTTTAGGATCATTGTCCTGCTGCAGAACCCAAGTTCGTTTCAGCTTGAGTACACGAACAGATGGTCGGACATTCTCCTTCAGGATCTCTTGGTAGACAGCAGAATTCATAGTTCCTTTTATCACGGCAAGTCTTCCAGGTCCTGAAGCAGCAAAACAGCCCCAGACCATCACACTACCACCACCATATTTTACTGTTGGTATAATGTTCTTTTTCTGAAATGCAGTGTTCCTTCTACGCCAGATATACTTGGACACACACCTTCCAAAGAGTTCCACTTTTGTCTCATCGGTCCACAGAATGTTGTCCCAAAAGTCTTGGGGATCATCAAGATGTGTTGTGGAGAAATTGAGACGAGCTTTGATGTTCTTTTTGCTCAGCAGTGGTTTTCTCCTTGGAACTCTGCCATGCAGGCCATTTTTGCCCAGTCTTTTCCTGATGGTGGAGGCATGAACGCTGACCTTAACTGAGGCAAGTGAGGCCTGCAGTTCCTTGGACGTTGTTGTGGGGTCTTTTGTGACCTCTTGGATGAGTCGTCGCTGCGCTCTTGGGGTCATTTTGGGCGGCCGGCCACTCCTGGGAAGGTTCACCACTGTTCCATGTCTTCGCCATTTGTGGATAATGGCTCTCACTGTGGTTCGCTGGATTCCCAAAGCTTTGGAAATGGCTTTATAACCCTTTCCAGACTGATAGATCTCAATTTCTTTCTTTTTCAATTGTTCCTGAATTTCTTTGGGTCTCGGCATGATGTGTAGCTTTTAAGGATCTTCTGGTGGACCTTACTGTGTCAAGCAGCTCCTATTTAAGTGATGCCTTGATTGTGAACAGGTGTGGCAATAATCAGGCCTGGGTGTGGCTAGAGAAATTGAACTCAGGTGTGGACAACCACAGTTATAGTATGTTTTAACAAGGGGGGCAATCACTTTTTCACACAGGGCCATGATGGTTTGGATTTTTTTTCACCTTTAATAATAAACACCTTCATTTACAAATTGCATTTTGTGTTTACTTGTGTTGTCCTTGACTATTGTTTAAATTGGTTTGATGCTCCGAAACACTTAAGTGTGACAAACATGCAAAGGAACAGGAAATGAGGAAGGGGGCAAACACTTTTTCACACCACTGTATATACTCTATGTTGTACATTACATCATTCTGATACTATATTGTCCTATCTGTTGCATCTTATACAATATGTTGTACATTACATAGTCCTGACTTCTGCTCTCTCCCCTCTACCCACTGCTATATATACACATAATATGTATTCTCTTTTGTTGCACCCATTTCCTAAAAGCTGGACATTTTATATCTGATGATTTGATTGGAGCACAGACTTTTACATGTTGATAATATTGTGATAACATTCTCAAACATTGGAACATTAAACAGAAAGTGATAATGAGGGAGGAGTCAATAACCCAATGATGGTGGTCTTCAGGATCAGTCCAGTCTTCATCTTAGATGTTCTCCCCCCATCCTCACTCTCTGACCTCTGGTGGGGCTCAGCCCCGCTGTTATTCTTGACTAAATCATGGACTAAATAAGGAAGTGCAGGACTTCTTGTGCTGGGAAGATGGCAATGAGTGATAGAGGGGGTGGGGACACTCGTCCTATAATCCCCTCATCACCGTCACTCCTATAAAAGACAGTTCTCGTTGTTTCCTCACTCTCTGACTAAGGTCCATGAATAAAGAAATGAACTGGTAGGAGATCAGAGGACCCATTTACTAGTTACCTTGAGGTAAGATCCTCAGAGTCAAAGCTGCCTGATGTGGGCGGAGTCCTGGTTTAGGGGAACCAATCAGCTCATGTCTAGTAATAATCTTTTTATGTCTATTTTAGTAGATGGACGGGAGATGAGGAAAACCTCAGAGGATTGTCTCACTTTGTCTCCAGACTGTAAAGTAGAAGATGAGGACATCACACAGTATAGTCCAGGAGAAAACCCGACTACCTCAAATGTCCATCCGGCACCACACAGTGTAGATGGACCATCGTATTCCTCTTATCCTGAGGAACCTCAGACTGTGAGGGGCGGTGCCATCCTTCCAACAGATGCGGGAAGTGTTTCCATACTAAATCCAAACTTAATGTGCATAAAAGAACTCACACAGGAGAGAAGCCGTATTCCTGTCCTGAGTGCGGGAAATGTTTTTCACAGAAGTCCAATCTTTACACACATCAGAGATCTCACACGGGGGAAAAGCCGTATTCCTGTCCTGAGTGCGGGAAATGTTTTTCACACAATTCCAGTTTTAACACACATCGGAGATCTCACACGGGGGAGAATCTGTATTTCTGTGCTGAGTGTGGGAAATGTTTCCCTTTTAAATCCAATTTAGATGTGCATAAAAGATCTCACACAGGAGAGAAGCCATATTCCTGTAATGAGTGCGGGAAATGCTTTTCAATGATGTCCGGTCTTCACACACATCAGAGATCTCACACAGGAGAGAAGCCGTATTCCTGTCCTGAGTGCGGGAAATGTTTTTCAGTGAAGTCCCATCTTCACACACATCAGAGATCTCACACGGGGGAGAAGCCATATCCATGTCCTGAGTGCGGGAAATGTTATTCAATGAAGTATGATCTTAACACACATCAGAGATTTCACACGGGGGAGAAGCCCTATTCCTGTCCTGAGTGTGGCAAATGTTTTTCAGACAATTCCAGTTTTAAGACACATCAGATATCTCACACGAGGGAGAAGCCGTATTCCTGTGCTGAGTGTGGGAAATGTTTCCCTTTTAAAGCCAATCTAGATGTGCATAAAATATCTCACACAGGAGAGAAGCTTTATTCCTGTACTGAGTGCGGGAAAATCTTTTCAAAGAAGTCCTATCTTCACACTCATCAGAGATCTCACACGGGGGAGAAGCCGTATTCCTGTCCTGAGTGCAGGAAATGTTTTTCACAGAAGTCTCATTTTAACACACATCAGAGATCTCACAGGGGGGAGAAGCCATATTCCTGTCCTGAGTCTGGGAAATGTTTTTCACAGAAGTTCAATCTTTACAAACATCAGAGATCTCACACAGGGGAGAAGCTATATTCCTGTTCTGAGTGAGGGAATTGTTCCTCACTAAAGTACTATCTGTCGGTACATCAGGGATCCCACACAACCCTCGAGGTGTATTAGTGCCTTGAGTGCGGGAAATGTCTTCTATATGAATGTTGCTGGACATCACAGCTCTCATGTGGGGGAGAAGCACACCCTGATATACACCTCAGATATACTCCATGGCTGATCTTCATCATGTAAGAAACAGTTGATAAGCAGATCAGAGATCACCAAAGACATAAATGAAGTGTTGTACTGTGTTGGTCATTAGTGGCAGGAGAAAAATAAAAATGGAGTCATTACCTCTCATTGGCTGAGTACATTTTGTGGTGGAAGATTTCACAGACACTTAGAAGTCTATTTAAAAAAAAACAAAAAAACAGTTGAATAAATTTGACGCACATTTGCCCAGCTATGATGAATATTGTCTGTACTTTATTTCATGTAGTGATTTCCTATGATCTTCTAGTGGCAATAGCGTGGCACTGCAGTAATAATATCACATTATGGACACTAGATGGAGCTACACTCTGGGCCTCCATAGCACTACATAGTGAAAGTGGTGCTCAGGGAGGCCTAGGCCACTTCAACTGGTAAGTGTCAGGATTCTTTCTCCTTCCCCCACCTCTGAACTCTGGGCTGCATGAGTTATTGTGCAGTATGGCCAGAGGAGGTCAGGAGTGCTGCGGTTCCTGTGCCCATGTTGGGCAGCACAGTCATGCATCCAGAGCATTCATGGAGAGTCTCCAAGTGTTGTAAACTTTTGGCAGTTTTCTTCCCCACAGACAAAACACCCCAGATGTGCATCGGTACAGCCTGGAAGACACATACTGGTAGACACAATGACTGGTCACAAAAGGTACCTGGGGTCACAGGTACATACTCCTTCCTGATGGGGGCAGTGGTGGGCACTAGACATGTGCAGGATGAAAACATTTGTTTTGTTTCAATTCGTTATTTAACTAAATTTGTTTAGTTAAATTTGTTGCATTCGTTACATTAGTTTTCAGGATTCGTTTAGTTTCATATTTGAAAAAATTTGCCAGCATTTGAAAAAATTGGACCGAATTTGAAAAAGTAAACTTGGAAATTCGTATAGAATGAAATTGAATTTGAATAGAAAAGGTTAGAATAGAATTGAAAATTCTAGAAAAGAATAGCATAGAAAAACAATAGCACAGAACAGAAAAAATAATAATACGTGTGTTATATATATATATATATTTATATATACAGTATATATATATATATATATATAAACAGCTTCTGGCATTCGAATTTCGTATAGAATGAAATTGAATTTCAATAGAAACAGAATAGAATAGAAAATATTATAAAAGAATAGCATAGAAAAACAATAGAACAGAAAGAAAAAAATATAATATATTCTATGCTAACCTTTTCTATTCAAATTCATTCTGTACCAAATTCCAATTTCGGAAGATGGTTTTATATATAATATATAAATAATAGTTTTTTTATATTCTGTTCTATTGTTTTTTCTATTCTAGTCTTTTCTATTAGAATTCTATTTCTATATAACCATTCTCAGAAATTCGAATTTCGTATCGAATTAATTTGCATTCAAATAGAAGAGATTAGAATAAGATAGAAAATAATAGAAAAGAATAGCATAGAAAAACAATAGACCAGCATTGAAAAAATATTTATATATATATATAACTTCATCCAAAATTCGAATTTCGTATAGAATGAATTTGAATAGAAAAACAATAGAACAGAATAGAAAACAAATTATATATATATATATATATATATAATATCTCGTATTTATTGGCGTATAACACGCACCCCAAGTTTAGGAGGGAATTTAAAAGAAAATAACTTTTAGGAGGGAAGTTTAAGGAAAAGAAACTTACATTTAAATGCCCATTATTGCAGCCTTGTCAGTGTCATTAGCAGCCTTGCATTGCAGCCTTGTCAGTCATTTGCAGCCTTGTCAGTCATTTGCAGCCTTGTCAGTCATTTGCAGCCTTGCATTGCAGCCTTGTCAATCATTTTCAGCCTCCCATTGCAGCCTTCCATTGCAGCCTTGTCAGTCATTTGCAGCCTTCCATTGCAGCCTTGTCAATTATTTGCAGCCTTGTCAGTCATTTGCAGCCTTGTTTAGTGTATTTGCCGGTGTTCTGTGGCTTGCCGTTTAAAAACGGCGACGTGAGATACAGAGCGGATTTCCTGTGTACCTCGGCGGCGTTCGGTAGCTGTCAGCCGCTCTCGGCGGCTTTCGGCTATATTCGCCCATTCTCGGCTATTTTCGCGGCCGTTCTCAGCGGCTTTCAGCCGCACTTGCCCATTCTCGGCGGCTTTTGGCTTTACGAAAGTCGGCGAGTGCGGCCGAAAATAGCTGAGTGCGGCCGAAAAGAGCCAAGAACGGCTGAGTGCTGCCGAAAGCCGCCAAGAATGGCAGAAGAGCTTAGAAACGGTGGGGGATCGGCGTATAACACGCACCCACGATTTCTCCCTGATTTTAAGGGGAAAAAGGTGTGTGTTGTACGCCGATAAATATGGTGTATATATATATATATATATATATGTATATAATAATATATATATATAACCATCTTCTGAAATTGGAATTTTGTATAGGATGAATTTCAATATAAAAGATCAGAATATTAGAAAAGAATGGAAAATAATAGAACAGAACAGAAAAAAATAATATATATATAAAAACAATTTCTGAAATTCTAATTTTGTATAAAATTCATTTTAATTTGAATAGAAAAGATTAGAATAGTGTAGAAAGGAATAGACTAGAAAAACAATAGAACAGAATAGATGAAAATATATTATATATATTATATTTTATTCTATCCTGTTCTATTGTTTTTCTAGTCTATTCTTTTCGTTTCAAATTCATTCTATATGAAATTCGAACTTCAGAAGCCATGTTCCGAAATTTGAATTTCGTATAGAATGTATTTGAATAGAAAAGACTATTATAGAATTGAAAATAATATAAAAGAAAAGCATAGAAAAACAATAGAACAGAATAAAAAATATATATTTTATATTTATATTTTTTTCTATTGCTTTATTATTTTATGTTCTATTTTATTGTATTTTTTAGAAAATCAATTTCTATTTTTTCGAATTCGATTTAAATTTGTTTTCAAATTCGGATGCATACGAATGTCCGAATAATGAAAAATGTGTCCGAATTTCGATTCGGAACAAAACAAATGCACATGTCTTGTGGGTACTGACAGGCTAGGTGGGTGATCACCTGGTGTAACCAGTGCTCAGTGCTCTCTCAGCTGACCAGGATCGCTGTATCAGCATCAGTCCCACTATACGGGTCAGCAGGCCTTATGTCTACTAGACGGCAGAGAGTTGAGGTCAATGTCTTCTTTCTTTATCGTACATCATGGAACACAGAGCAGCCATAGTAATTACTATGTGGGTTATACGCCACCTATATGTGAATGGACACTGGCAACCAATAGACAGGAAGTTTCCCCTATATAACCCCTCCTACACAGGAAGTACCTTAGTTTTTTTTTCACCAGTGTCTATAAGGTGGTGCTCACTGATGTGCCACATGTGCTCTTGGAGGTTCTAGAATGGTTCTACTGAGAATCAAGGACTTCAATCGGATCCAATCGATAAAGCTGTCAGCCAAAATGGATGGTACCCGAACCTCATTGGATAGGAGAGAAGATTCCTCAAGGTTTGACTGTAATGCAGCCTTATGGTGCTGGACTCTGCATAATGGAACCCTGTGCAGTGTTGTTCTGACCAAGGTGCTTTCCCGCAGGGTGTTTTGCAGGTCAAGGGGCAGGGTCAAAGAGTCAGTGGAGCTCCTGGCCCCACCCCTCCCTGCTGACAGAGCATCCCTCTCCAAGCTGAGCCCCAGTGGTCGGGAGGTGTAACAGCAGACCAGGCTCAGGCAACACACAACAGCGTGTGTAAGTCAGTGCCGAGTGAGGCGCTGCCGGCGCCACTAGTTAAAGGCAAAGCAGCACGCATAACTTCTACTTCATCTGCAATCTACACTGACGCTCTGGGGGGGGGGGGGTTTAACCCCCAAACCCCCTCCCATATCTACGTCCCTGTGTATATGACATGTTCCTGACCACCGCACTCTATACATAGGGCTATATATGACATGTTCCTGACCACTGCACTCTATGCACAGGACTGTATATGACATGTTCCTGATCACTGCATTCTATATACACAGGGCTGTATATGACATGTTCCTGACCATGGCACTCTATACACAGGGCTGTATATGACATGTTTCTGACCACCGCATTCTATATACAGGACTGTATATGACATGTTCCTGACCACCGCATTCTATACACAGGACTGTATATGACATGTTCCTGACCACCGCATTCTATACACAGGACTGTATATGACATGTTCCTGACCACTGCACTCTATGCACAGGACTGTATATGACATGTTCCTGATCACTGCATTCTATATACACAGGGCTGTATATGACATGTTCCTGACTATGGCACTCTATACACAGGGCTGTATATGACATGATCCTGACCACCGCATTCTATATACAGGACTGTATATGACATGTTCCTGACCACCGCATTCTATACACAGGACTGTATATGACATGTTCCTGACCACCGCATTCTATACACAGGACTGTATATGACATGTTCCTGACCACCGCATTCTATATACAGGACTGTATATGACATGTTCCTGACCACCGCATTCTATACACAGGACTGTATATGACATGTTCCTGACCACCGCATTCTATACACAGGACTGTACATGACATGTTCCTGACCACTGCACTCTATACACAGGACTGTATATGACATGTTCCTGACCACTGCACTCTATACACAGGACTGTATATGACACGTTTCTGACCACTGCACTCTATACACAGGACTGTATATGACATGTTCCTGATCACTGCATTCTATGCACAGGGCTGTATATGACATGTTCCTGACCACTGCACTCTGGGCCATTATTTCTGGTTATCTCTAAACTGATGACCTGTACCAATTTTGGGTACCAAAGACTTTCATCATTCCACCGACACACATATTTTTATTTTTCAATACATTTTTTATAATAGTTTTACATATAACAAGAGTACAGTCATAGAATCAGGTAAAGAAATAATAATGATATAAATCCAATTGGTCAGGAAAATGATGTGTCTGGAATATGGAGGCGGAGTCATTATTAATTTGTGTACAATATAATACACAACGTGTTACATTATTATAACAAAGTATTGTAGAAAAGATCACACCATAGAAAATAGGGGAAAGTAGAAAATAAACCCGGATATGAAGGGGACATTTGTATACAAGGAACACCTTAACAATTACCACTTTTATTCTCCAGGGCCTCTGCTTTCAGAAAATATATGTTTGGGGGTTTTATCTAATTTTCAAGCCCAAAATCTGCATTTTACCATGTATGCAAAAATAATGCAAAACCAGCTCTGGCAGTGAAAGGGTTAATGTGAGCTAGATGGGATCACTCTAAACACACACTCTAAATCACACTATCCTTCAGTGTGTACTGTACACTAAGGATGGGCCCGGTGCTCGATGCGAACCCACGTTTTTTTAATCGAGCACCGGGCGTTCGCTCGCTCGCTCGCGAGCCCAGAACTATTTTGGCCGCTCGCATCACGTTCGTGTGATGCGAGCGGCCCCGCAATGCATTGCGGCCGGCGCGGCCGACGCAGTGCATTGCTGGCTGATGATTGGCCAAGCATGCACTGTGACCCCGCATGCTTGGCCAATCACAGCCCCGGAAACTCGAAGAGCCATAATTGGCTACAGGCAGGACGCCTGTAGCCAATTACAGCTCAGGGGCTGTAGTACACGCCCCCCCCTATAAAACGCCGCCACGCCGTCTGCGCCGGTCACATGCTGTTCCGGCGCAGATTGAGCAGGCACATTCTGTGACACTCTGCTGCATTTAGATAGTTAGAGAGATTCACTTACAGAGATTGAGTTAGATAGATTCAGTTACAAAGATTGATTGAGAAAGAGGGGCTTGTAGTGTGCTCGTGGCAGGCAGGCAGAGCTCCTATATTTTGTTACCAGAAGCACCTATAGGACTTGTAGTGTGTTCGTGGCAGGCAGGCAGAGCTCCTATATTTTGTTACCAGAAGCACCTATAGGACTTGTAGTGTGTTCGTGGCAGGCAGGCAGAGCTCCTATATTTTGTTACCAGAAGCACCTATAGGACTTGTAGTGTGTTCGTGGCAGGCAGGCAGAGCTCCTATATTTTGTTACCAGAAGCACCTATAGGACTTGTAGTGTGTTCGTGGCAGGCAGGCAGAGCTCCTTCATTTTGTTCCCAGAGGCACCTATAGGACTTGAAGTGTGTTAGTCCCATTACACACACAGAGCTATATTTTCTTCCCAGAAGCACCTATAGGACTTGAAGTGTGTTAGTCCCATTACACACACAGAGCTATATTTTCTTCCCAGAAGCACCTATAGGACTTGAAGTGTGTTAGTCCCATTACACACACAGAGCTATATTTTGTTCCCAGAAGCACCTATAGGACTTGAAGTGTGTTAGTCCCATTACACACACAGAGCTATATTTTCTTCCCAGAAGCACCTATAGGACTTGAAGTGTGTTAGTCCCATCACACACACAGAGCTATATTTTGTTCCCAGAAGCACCTATAGGACTTGAAGTGTGTTAGTGGCATCACACACACAGAGCTATATTTTGTTCCCAGAAGCACCTATAGGACTTGAAGTGTGTTAGTCCCATCACACACACAGAGCTATATTTTGTTCCCAGAAGCACCTATAGGACTTGAAGTGTGTTAGTCCCATCACACACACAGAGCTATATTTTGTTCCCAGAAGCACCTATAGGACTTGAAGTGTGTTAGTCCCATTACACACACAGAGCTATATTTTGTTCCCAGAAGCACCTATAGGACTTGAAGTGTGTTAGTCCCATTACACACACAGAGCTATATTTTCTTCCCAGAAGCACCTATAGGACTTGAAGTGTGTTAGTCCCATTACACACACAGAGCTATATTTTGTTCCCAGAAGCACCTATAGGACTTGAAGTGTGTTAGTCCCATTACACACACAGAGCTATATTTTCTTCCCAGAAGCACCTATAGGACTTGAAGTGTGTTAGTCCCATCACACACACAGAGCTATATTTTGTTCCCAGAAGCACCTATAGGACTTGAAGTGTGTTAGTCCCATCACACACACAGAGCTATATTTTGTTCCCAGAAGCACCTATAGGACTTGAAGTGTGTTAGTCCCATTACACACACAGAGCTATATTTTCTTCCCAGAAGCACCTATAGGACTTGAAGTGTGTTATTCCCATTACACACACAGAGCTATATTTTCTTCCCAGAAGCACCTATAGGACTTGAAGTGTGTTAGTCCCATTACACACACAGAGCTATATTTTGTTCCCAGAAGCACCTATAGGACTTGAAGTGTGTTAGTCCCATTACACACACAGAGCTATATTTTCTTCCCAGAAGCACCTATAGGACTTGAAGTGTGTTAGTCCCATCACACACACAGAGCTATATTTTGTTCCCAGAAGCACCTATAGGACTTGAAGTGTGTTAGTCCCATCACACACACAGAGCTATATTTTGTTCCCAGAAGCACCTATAGGACTTGAAGTGTGTTAGTCCCATTACACACACAGAGCTATATTTTCTTCCCAGAAGCACCTATAGGACTTGAAGTGTGTTATTCCCATTACACACACAGAGCTATATTTTCTTCCCAGAAGCACCTATAGGACTTGAAGTGTGTTAGTCCCATCACACACACAGAGCTATATTTTGTTCCCAGAAGCACCTATAGGACTTGAAGTGTGTTAGTCCCATCACACACACAGAGCTATATTTTGTTCCCAGAAGCACCTATAGGACTTGAAGTGTGTTAGTCCCATCACACACACAGAGCTATATTTTGTTCCCAGAAGCACCTATAGGACTTGAAGTGTGTTAGTCCCATCACACACACAGAGCTATATTTTCTTCCCAGAAGCACCTATAGGACTTGAAGTGTGTTAGTCCCATTACACACACAGAGCTATATTTTGTTCCCAGAAGCACCTATAGGACTTGAAGTGTGTTAGTCCCATTACACACACAGAGCTATATTTTCTTCCCAGAAGCACCTATAGGACTTGAAGTGTGTTAGTCCCATTACACACACAGAGCTATATTTTGTTCCCAGAAGCACCTATAGGACTTGAAGTGTGTTAGTCCCATTACACACACAGAGCTATATTTTCTTCCCAGAAGCACCTATAGGACTTGAAGTGTGTTATTCCCATTACACACACAGAGCTATATTTTCTTCCCAGAAGCACCTATAGGACTTGAAGTGTGTTAGTCCCATTACACACACAGAGCTATATTTTGTTCCCAGAAGCACCTATAGGACTTGAAGTGTGTTAGTCCCATCACACACACAGAGCTATATTTTGTTCCCAGAAGAACCTATAGGACTTGAAGTGTGTTAGTCCCATCACACACACAGAGCTATATTTTGTTCCCAGAAGCACCTATAGGACTTGAAGTGTGTTAGTCCCATTACACACACAGAGCTATATTTTCTTCCCAGAAGAACCTATAGGACTTGAAGTGTGTTAGTCCCATCACACACACAGAGCTATATTTTGTTCCCAGAAGCACCTATAGGACTTGAAGTGTGTTAGTCCCATTACACACACACAGAGATATATTTTGTTCACAGAAGCACCTATAGGACTTGAAGTGTGTTAGTCCCATCACACACACAGAGCTATATTTTGTTCCCAGAAGCACCTATAGGACTTGAAGTGTGTTAGTCCCATCACACACACAGAGCTATATTTTGTTCCCAGAAGCACCTATAGGACTTGAAGTGTGTTAGTCCCATCACACACACAGAGCTATATTTTGTTCCCAGAAGCACCTATAGGACTTGAAGTGTGTTAGTCCCATCACACACACAGAGCTATATTTTCTTCCCAGAAGCACCTATAGGACTTGAAGTGTGTTAGTCCCATTACACACACAGAGCTATATTTTGTTCCCAGAAGCACCTATAGGACTTGAAGTGTGTTAGTCCCATTACACACACAGAGCTATATTTTCTTCCCAGAAGCACCTATAGGACTTGAAGTGTGTTAGTCCCATTACACACACAGAGCTATATTTTGTTCCCAGAAGCACCTATAGGACTTGAAGTGTGTTAGTCCCATTACACACACAGAGCTATATTTTCTTCCCAGAAGCACCTATAGGACTTGAAGTGTGTTATTCCCATTACACACACAGAGCTATATTTTTCTTCCCAGAAGCACCTATAGGACTTGAAGTGTGTTAGTCCCATTACACACACAGAGCTATATTTTGTTCCCAGAAGCACCTATAGGACTTGAAGTGTGTTAGTCCCATCACACACACAGAGCTATATTTTGTTCCCAGAAGAACCTATAGGACTTGAAGTGTGTTAGTCCCATCACACACACAGAGCTATATTTTGTTCCCAGAAGCACCTATAGGACTTGAAGTGTGTTAGTCCCATTACACACACAGAGCTATATTTTCTTCCCAGAAGAACCTATAGGACTTGAAGTGTGTTAGTCCCATCACACACACAGAGCTATATTTTGTTCCCAGAAGCACCTATAGGACTTGAAGTGTGTTAGTCCCATTACACACACAGAGCTATATTTTGTTCCCAGAAGCACCTATAGGACTTGAAGTGTGTTAGTCCCATCACACACACAGAGCTATATTTTGTTCCCAGAAGCACCTATAGGACTTGAAGTGTGTTAGTCCCATCACACACACAGAGCTATATTTTCTTCCCAGAAGCACCTATAGGACTTGAAGTGTGTTAGTCCCATCACACAGAGCTCCTCTATTTTCTTTGCAGAAGCACCCACAGGACTTCTAGTGTGTTAGTGGCATCACACAGAGCTCCTATATATTCTTCTCAGCAGCACCCACAGGACTTCTAGTGTGTTAGTGGCATCACACAGAGCTCCTCTATTTTCTTTGCATAAGCACCCACAGGACTTCTAGTGTGTTAGTGGCATCACACAGAGCTCCTCTATTTTCTTTGCAGAAGCACCCACAGGACTTCTAGTGTGTTAGTGGCATCACACAGAGCTCCTCTATTTTCTTTGCAGAAGCACCCACAGGACTTCTAGTGTGTTAGTGGCATCACACAGAGCTCCTCTATTTTCTTTGCATAAGCACCCACAGGACTTCTAGTGTGTTAGTGGCATCACACAGAGCTCCTCTATTTTCTTTGCAGAAGCACCCATAGGACTTCTAGTGTGTTAGTGGCATCACACAGAGCTCCTATATATTCTTCTCAGCAGCACCCACAGGACTTCTAGTGTGTTAGTGGCATCACACAGAGCTCCTCTATTTTCTTTGCATAAGCACCCACAGGACTTCTAGTGTGTTAGTGGCATCACACAGAGCTCCTCTATTTTCTTTGCAGAAGCACCCACAGGACTTCTAGTGTGTTAGTGGCATCACACAGAGCTCCTCTATTTTCTTTGCAGAAGCACCCATAGGACTTCTAGTGTGTTAGTGGCATCACACAGAGCTCCTATATATTCTTCTCAGCAGCACCCACAGGACTTCTAGTGTGTTAGTGGCATCACACAGAGCTCCTCTATTTTCTTTGCATAAGCACCCACAGGACTTCTAGTGTGTTAGTGGCATCACACAGAGCTCCTCTATTTTCTTTGCAGAAGCACCCACAGGACTTCTAGTGTGTTAGTGGCATCACACAGAGCTCCTCTATTTTCTTTGCAGAAGCACCCACAGGACTTCTAGTGTGTTAGTGGCATCACACAGAGCTCCTCTATTTTCTTTGCATAAGCACCCACAGGACTTCTAGTGTGTTAGTGGCATCACACAGAGCTCCTCTATTTTCTTTGCAGAAGCACCCATAGGACTTCTAGTGTGTTAGTGGCATCACACAGAGCTCCTATATATTCTTCTCAGCAGCACCCACAGGACTTCTAGTGTGTTAGTGGCATCACACAGAGCTCCTCTATTTTCTTTGCATAAGCACCCACAGGACTTCTAGTGTGTTAGTGGCATCACACAGAGCTCCTCTATTTTTTTTGCAGAAGCACCCACAGGACTTCTAGTGTGTTAGTGGCATCACACAGAGCTCCTCTATTTTCTTTGCAGAAGCACCCATAGGACTTCTAGTGTGTTAGTGGCATCACACAGAGCTCCTATATATTCTTCTCAGCAGCACCCACAGGACTTCTAGTGTGTTAGTGGCATCACACAGAGCTCCTCTATTTTCTTTGCATAAGCACCCACAGGACTTCTAGTGTGTTAGTGGCATCACACAGAGCTCCTCTATTTTCTTTGCATAAGCACCCACAGGACTTCTAGTGTGTTAGTGGCATCACACAGAGCTCCTCTATTTTCTTTGCAGAAGCACCCATAGGACTTCTAGTGTGTTAGTGGCATCACACAGAGCTCCTCTATTTTCTTTGCAGAAGCACCCATAGGACTTCTAGTGTGTTAGTGGCATCACACAGAGCTCCTATATATTCTTCTCAGCAGCACCCACAGGACTTCTAGTGTGTTAGTGGCATCACACAGAGCTCCTCTATTTTCTTTGCTGAAGCACCCACAGGACTTCTAGTGTGTTAGTGGCATCACACAGAGCTCCTCTATTTTCTTTGCAGAAGCACCCACACAGGACTTCTAGTGTGTTAGTGGCATCACACAGAGCTCCTCTATTTTCTTTGCAGAAGCACCCATAGGACTTCTAGTGTGTTAGTGGCATCACACAGAGCTCCTATATTTTCTTCTCAGCAGCACCCACAGGACTACCGACTACAATGGCTGGAAGACCGCCAAGGGGAGGCAGAGCGTGCAGAGCCAAGAACACAGGGCAGGCAGGCTCTGTTTCTAGTGCACGTGGCCGTGGACGTGGACGTGGTCGTGCATCGTCATCAGCACGTGGCCATGGGACACGCGCGTCTTTGTTTTCGGCAACTGGACATGTGGAGCCGCATCATGCTGAAGGCTTGGTAGAATGGATGACCAAGCCCTCCTCATCCTCCTCATCCTCTCTCACCCAGGCTCAGGGTACTGACAGAGCATCATCAGCCACCCCTTCCCTAGACCCACCATGTCCTCCTGAGGAGTCCCCCGAACTCTTTGAGCACAGTGTTGGGTACATGCTCCAGGAGGATGCCCAACGATTCGAAGGCTCGGATGACGATACCCAGCTTGAGGAATCTGGCAGTACAGTTCCACCAGCTGCAGCTTACTGTCAGGTTTGCTCTAGTGGTGAAGAGGGAGGGGATGATGAGGTCACTGACTCCACGTGGGTGCCTCAAGGGAGAGAGGATGAGGAGGAGGAGGACGAGGAGGAGGAGGATGCGGCGTCACATGTCCAACGAGGCAGGATGCCCCCTGGAGGCCAGGTAGAGGCCAGCACAGCAACTGTACAACACCGCAGAGCTCCGCCTGTGCAGGGCGCTGCCTCTGCACGTTATCAGAAAAGTTCTTTGGTGTGGGCCTTTTTTGAGACGAGTGCAGCAGATCGCACCACTGCTATTTGCAATATTTGTCTCAAGCGTATCTCGCGTGGCCAAAACATCAGCCGCTTGGGCACGACAAGCATGACCAGACATATGGCGACCTGCCATGCAGCTCGTTGGCAGGCACACATAAAAGACCCACACCAAAGAACTAAGCGGACCTCTCCTTGCTCCTCCTCAGCTGGGATCTCCATCCCCACTACACCTTCAGTCCTCTCTGAAAGCTGCTCTGAGAGGACTGAAGGTGTAGAATTCGGTGTGTCACAACCAAGTACTTGCAGTACACCGACGTCCGAATGCAGCAGGCAAATTTCCCTGCCCCAGCTGCTGGACCGTAGAAAGAAGTACACTCCCAGCCATCCACATGCCCAGCGGTTGAATGCTAGCCTTGCTAAATTGCTAGCACTTCAACTGCTGCCTTTTCAGTTGGTAGACTCGGCCCCCTTCCGTGAGTTTGTTCAATGTGCGGTTCCTCAGTGGCAGGTTCCCAAACGCCACTTTTTCTCGCGGAAGGCGATTCCGTCTCTCTACCGGCATGTGGAGGGCAATGTCCATGCCTCGCTGGACAGGGCGGTCAGCGGTAAGGTGCATATTACCGCTGACTCATGGTCCAGCAGGCATGGACAGGGACGGTACCTTTCTTTCACGGCCCATTGGGTCACTCTATTGGCAGCTGGGAGGGATGCAGGACAAGGTGCAGTAGTGTTGGAGGTTGTTCCGCCACCACGCCTCCAAAACGCGACTACTGCTACTGGTTGTGACACACCTCTCTCCTCCACCCCCCCTCCTCTTCTTCTTCCTCCAGTGCTCTGTCCTTGGAACCAGCGGTGCTCCGTAGGCGTACAAGGGGCTACGCAAGTACGCAGGCAAAAAGATGCCATGCCGTGCTTGCGCTGGTGTGTTTGGGGGACAGGAGCCACACTGGGCCAGAGGTTCTGGCAGCTCTGCAGGGGCAGGCCGAGAGGTGGTTGACGCCACGTCAGCTTAAGCCAGGAATGGTCGTTTCTGACAATGGCACCAACCTCCTCTCCGCCCTGCGACAGGGGCAGCTCACCCATGTGCCCTGCATGGCTCACGTCCTCAACCTGGTGGTGCAGCGGTTCTTGGGCAGGTTCCCAGGCTTACAGGATGTCCTGAGGCAGGCCAGGAAAGTCTGTGTGCATTTCCGCCGATCTTATAATGCCAGTGCTCGGCTGACTGAGCTGCAAAAGGAGCTGAACCTGCCCAAGAACCGCCTAATATCTGACATGCCCACCAGGTGGAACTCAACGTTGGCCATGCTGCAGCGACTGCACACGCAGCAGAGGGCCATCAATGAGTACCTTTGCGACTACGGCACCAGGACAGGGTCAGGGGAGCTTGGTTTTTTTTCCCCACGTCAGTGGAGCATGATCAGGGATGCATGCACTGTCCTCTCACCATTTGAGGAGGCCACGAGGATGGTGAGCAGTGACAGTGCATGCATCAGTGACACTGTCCCTCTTGTCCACCTGTTGGAGCATACGCTGCGTGGGATAATGGACAGGGCACTTGAGGCAGAACAGAGGCAGGAAGAGGAGGACTTCCTTGCCTCTCAAGGCCCCCTTTATCCGGACAGTGTTCCTTCTGTCCCACCCATCACACAGGAAGAGGATGAGGAGGAGGAGGAGGAGGAGGATTGTGTGAGCATGGAGGTGGAGCCTGGCACTCAGCATCAGCAGCAGCAGTCTTTTAGGGATGATGTACAGTCCCAACAAGCCAGTGGACTTGTACGTGGCTGGGAGGAGGTGGCTGGCGATCATGTCATCCTCAGTGACCCAGAAGACTCCGGACCGAATGCCTCAGCTAACCTACGCTGCATGGCCTCCCTGATCCTGCAAAGCCTGCGGAAGGATCCTCGTGTTCTTCGGATCAAGGAGAGGGACCATTACTGGCTGGCCACTCTCCTTGATCCGCGGTACAAGGGTAAGGTTGCGGACCTTATCTTGCCGTCGCAGAGGGAGCAGAGGATGAGACATCTCAGGGAGGCCTTGCAGAAAGGTCTGTGCAACGCGTTCCCAGAAACTGGGAGGCTACAAACTCCTGGTCCTGGGCGACGAGTTGCTGAGGCTTCGGTCAGTGGCAGAAGGAGCGGTGGGGAAGGTGGACGTCTGACCGATGCGTTCAGACAATTTTTTAGTCCGCAGCCCCAAGGTATGATCGGTTCCAGCAACCATCGCCAGCGTCTGATATACATGGTGCAGGAATACCTTGGGGCAAGGTCAGACTTGGACACCTTTCCCACCGAAAATCCTCTGGCTTACTGGGTCCTGAGGATGGATCACTGGCCAGAGCTTGCACAGTATGCAATTGAGCTACTGGCCTGTCCTGCCTCCAGCGTTCTTTCCGAACGCACATTCAGTGCTGCTGGAGGATTTGTGACTGATCATAGGGTGCGCCTGTCCACCGCCTCGGTTGATCGACTGACATTCATCAAAATGAATCAGTCTTGGATCACCACCAGCTACCAGGCACCTGAGGCGGATATAACCGAATAATTTTTAATGTCACATCCCTTCAAGACTGCCTATGCTGATGCTGAGTGACTGTCCTCTTATGTTCACTGACTATCCTCTTCCTCCTCCTCAATGATCCATGCCACCACACCAGTGCCTAAGGCACAATTTTTCAGCCCCTGTTTAACAGGGGCGTGTACTTACAATTTTTTAAAAAAATGCTTCGCAACACGTGTGACTGCTGTGCTCCAAGTACAGTCTCTGTGAGGGCCGTGTTGCAGTGTTGTGGCACCAGCACCAGTGCCTAAGGCACAATTTTTCAGCCCCTGTTTAACAGGGGCGTGTACTTACAATTTTTAAAAAAAATGCTTCGCAACACGTGTGACTGCTGTGCTCCAAGTACAGTCTCTGTGAGGGCCGGGTTGCAGTGTTGTGGCACCAGCACCAGTGCCTAAGGCACAATTTTTCAGCCCCTGTTTAACAGGGGCGTGTACTTACAATTTTTTAAAAAAATGCTTCGCAACACGTGTGACTGCTGTGCTCCAAGTACAGTATCTGTGAGGGCCGGGTTGCAGTGTTGTGGCACCAGCACCAGTGCCTAAGGCACAATTTTTCAGCCCCTGTTTAACAGGGGCGTGTACTTACAATTTTTTAAAAAAATGCTTCGCAACACGTGTGACTGCTGTGCTCCAAGTACAGTCTCTGTGAGGGGTTGCAGTGTTGTGGCACCAGCACCAGTGCCTAAGGCACAATTTTTCAGCCCCTGTTTAACAGGGGCGGGTAATTACAAATCTTGATCTAATAGTTCACAGCAGGGCCCATTCCTGCGCCCACCAAGAGTAACTATGAGGGCCTGCAGTCTTGTGGCAACACCGTCCACCACCACCGCCAAAGGCCCAATTTTTCTGCCCTGTTCATCAGGTGCTTGCAATTACAAATCTTGATCTAATAACTTACAGCAGGGCCCATTCCTGCGCCCACCAAGAGTAACTATGAGGGCCTACAGTCTTGTGGCAACACCGTCCACCACCACCGCCAAAGGCCCAATTTTTCTGCCCTGTTCATCAGGTGCTTGCAATTACAAATCTTGATCTAATAACTCACAGCAGGGCCCATTCCTGCGCCCACCAAGAGTAACTGTGAGAGCTTACAGTCTTGTGGCAAAACCGTCCACCACCACCACCACCACCCACAATTTTTCTGCCCTGTTCAACAGGTGCATGCAATTACAAATCTTGATCTATTAACTTAAAATTCTATCCTGTTAGACTTAATTTGGGAAAAAGGTATCTCCTCTCTACTGATACTTTATCACCAATCCTTGTTTCAATTAAAACCCCACTTTTCCAAAAACATTTGTCATTGGGACGGAAAGTGAGGTGACATGTTCTGAACAGATGTGCAAAGACAGCAAATGTTACAGGGGTGATAACCCCTCCCTATGTTCTCCAAAAAGCTTAAAAATAGATTTTTTTGGGATGGAGCTACACTTCATAATGTACCTGTTCAGATTCTACTTAAGATCAAACCTAAAGCCGCAAGTGGTTTTAAATGGCTTCTTTTTTTCCTTTACAAATGTCATTTTGTGCAAGGACAGTTCTAAACACGGGAAACACATGCCACTTCACAGGCATACTTTAGACACCCCCCAGGTACCATATTTAAAGGAAAATTTCACTTTTTTTTTTTCACTTTATGCATCATTAAAATGACTGCTCCCGAAAAAACGTTAGTTTTTAAAAGTTCTTTTTGCATTGATATATGTCCCCTGGGGCAGGACCCGGGTCCCCAAACCTGTTTTATGACATTAACATGCATATTGGCCGTTGTAATTAGCACTTTTGATTTCGAACGTTCGCGTCCATTATAACGTATAGGGTTCGAAAATTCGCGCGAACTTTCGGTCCGTTCGAAGGTTCTGGTTCGAACCGAACCCGGGGGTGTTCGGCTCATTTTTTTTTTAAACAGACCTCTAAATGTTTGTGAAATCTTACACCACAAGTGAATAAAAGGTAATCCCTGATCCCTGATGTACAGGAAGACAGGACTTCAGTGAGGAACAATTCCCTAACTCAGGACAGGAATACGGCTTCTTCCCCGTGTGAGATCTCTGATGTCTGTAAAGACTGGACTTATCTGAAAAACATTTCCCGCACTCAAGACAGGAATATGGCTTCTCCCCTGTGTGTGATCTCTGATGTGTGGAAAGATCGGACTTCACTGAAAAACATTTTCCGCACTCGGGACAGGAATACAGCTTCTCCCCTGTGTGAGATCTCTGATGTGTGTAAAGACTGGACTTATCTGAAAAACATTTCCTGCACTCAGGACAGGCTTCTCCCCTGTGTGAGATCTCTGATGTTTGTAAAGCTGGGACTTCCGTGAGAAACATTTCCCGCACTCAGGACAGGAATGCAGCTTCTCCCCCGTGTGAGATCTCTGATGTGTATTAAGACTGGACTTCACTGAAAAACATTTCCTGCACTCAGGACAGGAATACGGCTTCTCCCCTGTGTAAGATCTCTGATGTGTGTAAAGATGGGCCTTATCTGAAAAAACATTTCCCACACTCAGGACAGGAATACGGCTTCTCCCCTGTGTGAGATCTCTGATGTATGGAAAGATGGGACTTCACTGAAAAACATTTCCCGCACACAGGAATACAGCTTCTGCCCCGTGTGAGATCTCTGATGTGTATAAAGATGGGACTTCTGTGAGAAACATTTCCCGCACTCAGGACAGGAATACGGCTTCTGCCCAGTGTGTGATCTTTGATGTGTATAAAGATGGGACTTCTGTGAGAAACATTTCCCGCACTCAGGACAGGAATACAGCTTATCCCCCGTGTGAGATCTCTGATGTGTGAAAAGATTGAACTTCTGTGAAAAACATTTCCTGCACTCAGGATAGGAATGCGGCTTCTCTCCTGTGTGAGATCTTTTATGCTGATTAAGCTTGGATTTAGAATGGAAACACTTCCTGCACTCAGGACAGCAAAAGCTCTTCTCTGTTGGAAGGACGGCACCGTCCGTCACAGTCTGAGGTCCCTCAGGATAAGAGGAATATGATGGTCCATCTACACTGTGTGGTGCCGGATGGACATTTGAGGTAGTCAGGTTTTCTCTTGGACTATACTGTTTGATGTCCTCATCTTCTACTTTACAGTCTGGAGACAAAGTGAGACAATCCTCTGAGGTTTTCCTCATCTCCCGTCCATCTACTAAAATAGAAATAAAAAGATTATTACTAGACATGAGCAGATTGGTTCCCCTAAACCAGGACTCCGCCCACATCAGGCAGCTTTGTCTCTGAGGATCTTACAATTCCCCTTTAAGGTAACTAATAAATGGGTCCTCTGTAGGGCAGCAACTAATGATTATTTCAATCATTCAATTTTCTAAGCATTAGTGGGCTCAGTTCATTTTCCACCACAGTGACCGGAAAATACGAAAGGAGCAGAACAGAAGACTTGAATGTTAAAAGCAAGTGGAATTTGCTTTTAATTCATCGAATGTACAAATAATTTTCATACAAATTTTTGTGTGAATATTCTAGTCCAAAAATCGATCTGTGTATGGCCAGCATAGGACATTTAGTAGCAGCAGCATGATTTTTTTTTAATCATCTGGTATGATGGGGGTTAAAAAAATATTCCTTTATATTACAAAAACAGCAGATAATCACTACTATAAGGGATTCATTTATACTGTGAAATAGTGAAAGTAATATATCTTATATCATATATATATATATATAATAATAATAATAAATATACCCAGAAGTAGGATATATGGGGATTTTACCTGGGAGTCACACATGAAGATATATGGAGGGGGAGGGGGGACTTTTATATTTAAGTAATACTGAAAGCAGAGACTTTTTTTCAGGGATACAATAATTGTATATATAGATGAACAATACTGATAAACTTTTACTTTATGTAATAGTAATGCCTTCTATCACCTCCAGTCTATCAGCCTCCACCTTCTCTGGAGTCAGATGCTGATCTTCCCTGCACAGAGCCCTTAAAGTCATTGTAAATGTTGGATTTCTTTTTTTTTAAAACTTGTCATACTTACCTGCTCTGTGTAATGGTTTTGCACAAAGCAGCCCTGATTCTCCTCTTCTGACCCCTCCCCCCACTTCTGGATCCTCCTGCCTTCAGAGTTCCCCTAAAGGAAGGTACAACGTATAATATAGAGTTCCCCTATAGGAAGGCACAAAGTATAGTATAGAGTTCCCCTATAGGAAGCCACAAAGTATAGTATAGAACTCCCCTATAGGCAGGTACAAAGTATAGTATATAGTTCCCCTATAGGAAGGTACAAAGTATAGTACAGAGTTCTCCTATAGGAAGGTACAAAATAGAATATAAAATTCCCCTATAGGAAGGTACAAAGTATAGTATAGAGTTCCCCTATAGGAAGCCACAAAGTATAGTATAGAGTTCCCCTATAGCAAGATACAAAGTATAGTATAGAGTTCTCCTATAGAAAGGTACAAAGTATAGTATAGAGTTCCCATATAGGAACGTACAAAGTATAGTATAGAGTTCCCCTATAGGAAGGTACAAAGTATAGTATAGAGTTCTCCTATAGGAAGGTAAAGGTCTGCCTTTAGGCCCCTTTCACACTGGGGCGTTTTTCATGCGGTACAGCGCTAAAAATAGCGCCTGTTCACCGCCTGAAAAAATCCGGCCCCTTTAACTCCAGTGTGAAAGCCGGCGGGCCACATGTCCCATGAGGCATTGCTCCTCACACATTTAAGTTCTCAGGCATTTACTGACATGTATGGATGGTGTACTGAGCTGTATTTTCTGATGTGTAAATAAATAATACATTCTGTATGCAGACCAATTAATCGACTGACCAACTAATCAATTTTGAATATAGTTGACAACTATTTTCACAATCGATTCTTTTTTCAGCCTTACATCTCTGAAACTCCTACCAGTTCATTTCTTTATTCATGGACTTTAGTCAGAGAGTGAGGAAACAACGTGAACTGTCTTTTATAGGAGTGACAGTGATGAGGGGATTATAGGACGAGTGTCCCCACCCCCTCTATCACTCATTGCCATTTTCCCAACACAAGAAGTTCTGCACTTCCTTATTTAGTCTATGATTTAGTCATGAATAACAGCAGGGCTGAGCCCCACCAGAGGTCAGAGAGTGAGGATGGGGGAGAACAACCAAGATGAAGACTGGACTGATCCTGAAGACCACCATCATTGGGTTATTGATTCCTCCCTCGTTATCACTTTATGTTTGAGGTTCCAAAGTTTGAGGATGTTATCACATTATTATCAACATGTAAACGTTTGTGCGCCAATCAAATCATCAGATATAAAATGTCCAGCTGGTAGAAAATGGGTGTAACAAAAGAGAATACATATTATGTGTATAAATAGCAGTGGGTAGAGGTGAGAGAGCAGAAGTCAGGACGATGTAATGTACAACCTAATTGTTACAACAGATAACATACAAGATACAACAGATAGGACTATATAGTATCAGAATGATGTAATGTTCAACATAGAGTATATAGTGCAGGGGTCAGGAGTATGTAATGTACATTATAGAGTATATAGTGCAGGGGTCAGGAGTATGTAATGTACAATATAAATTATACAGTGTAAGGGTTAGGACTCATAATATTGGTATTCAGTAATCAGTGGTAGATACATTTTTTACGTGAGACAAGTTGCAGAGGTCTCACACCGCTGCCTCCCATCTCCTGAGACTGCACTCAGTGACTTCGGTCTGAGACTATACAGACATATCCCTCCCCCGACACAGCCAGCAGACAACAGAACAAGTAATTCCCAGAGAATTGTTCTGTCAGAGATCTTGCCATACCCGGGTATGGGGCAGAAGACCCAAAGTACATACCCCAGGTGCCTAGATTTAGTAACGCCTATGGTGAAAATCCCAATTTTGCTGCCAGCTGAACCCCAGAATCTCCATAAATCCAGTCTAGATACAAAAATTGTGTCTGCAGCACAAAGAAGAAAGATTATCTGAGAGAAATACAGGACATGGAACACAGCTCAGGAAAGTGACCAGGGGATTACAGGCTGATATCACCCAGTCCCCGCCCTACTCTGAACCAATCAGTGAGCAGTATGGGTGGAGGAATGTATTTGGTGTTAATGACCCACCTGTGCTGATCTCTGTAGGAGTGTCCTCCTCTATAAATGTCCCCGTTATTCCATCCTCCACCATAGACTGCTGATCATCCCTCACATACCTCTCTTCTTCTTCTTCTGATATAACCTCAAATTCTATATCGATTGGATCTCCACTCTAAATCAAGAAAATGAGAGAGAATATCATCTGTAAATTATAAGCTTTAATATTGTGACATCAGATAAAAAAATCTACACATTGTTTCTAGGAGTCAATGTTCTAGATGCTCCATCCCACCAACCTTGTAACAGTGAGGGATGGCGTGACCTTCCTGTGTGGAATCCCGGGAATACAGAGGATGGGGACATCTCTCTGGCGGGTTCCTGGTATTAGGTGGCTCCATCATATCCTTGTGTCCTTCTGAAAACTCCTACATCACTCGATACTCCTCATCCTCCTCTTTATACTCTTCTTTAACATCAATATTATTATCCCCAAGTAGGGATGGGCCCGGTGTTCGATTCAAACCCATGTTCGAAACGAACATAGGCCGTTCGTCCACTCGTCAAATTCAGAACTCTGCAGGCTGTTCGCATCAAATATGCGAACGGCCCGCAATGCACTGCGCCAGTCGCAGTGCATTGCTGGCTGATGATTGGCCAAGCATGCACTGTGACCCCGCATGCTTGGCCAATCATAGCGCCAGCAGCAAGGAGAGCAATAATTGGCCACAGGCAGGATGCATGTGGCCAATTATAGCTCAGGGGGTTTAGTAGCACCCCACACTATATAAGGCCGCCGCGTCGGCGGCCTTGTGTAGTGTGTTGCGGCGTTCAGGGAAAGAGAATTGATTAGACAGGGACAGTGTAACTGTGAACTATTGATCATCCATTTCTGTGTGGGCAAAGTGCAGGGAAAGAGGATTGATTAGGCAGGGACAGTGTGAACTGTGGTCTGTGAACTATTGATCATTCATTTCAGTGTGGGCAAATTGCAGGGAAAGAGGATTGATTAGGCAGGGACAGTGTGAACTGTGGTCTGTGAACTATTGATCATTCATTTCTGTGTGGGCAAAGTGCAGGGAAAGAGGATTGATTAGGCAGGGACAGTGTGAACTGTGAACTATTGATCAGGGAAAGAGGAATAATAGGCAGGGATAGTGTGTTCTTCTCAGGCATCTGCGTGTGGGGAAAGTGCTGTTCTCTATAAATACAGCCATCTGCAGGAGTTAGTGTGTGTGATGTGTGAGTCCAGCAGCACAGCACAGTATAAACCTGCACCTGTATCTACCATTTTGTGCAGTTCTTTATTAATCCAGCCATCTGCAGGAGTTAGTGTTTGTGTTGTGTGACTCCAGCACAATATACACTTCCCAATAGCGGTTTTTCCCATCTCCCTGCAGGCCATTACAATGTCTGGAAGGCCAACAAGGAGAGGCACATAGTCACGAGCCAAGAAAACAGGGCGAGCAGGCTCTGTGTCTAGAGACAACAGTGCTGGTCGTGGACGCGGTGCATCGTCATCAGCACGCGGCCATGGGACACGCTTGTCCTTATTTTCGGCAGCTGGACATGTTGAGCCGCATCATGCCGAAGGCTTGGTAGGGTGGATGACCAAGCCCTCCTCATCCTCTCTCTCACCCAGGCTCAGGGTACTGGCAAAGCAGTTGCCAACGCGTACTCAATGTCATCAGGCACCCCTTCCCTAGACCCACCATGTCCTCCTGAGGAGTCTCCCGAACTGTTTGAGCACAGTGTTGGGTACATGCTCCAGGAGGATGCCCAGCGTTTTGAAGGCTCCGATGATGATACCCAGCTAGGGAAAGGCAGTAGCGTGAGCGCAGAGAGAGGGGATGCTCAAGGACAGCAATCTGGCAGTCATGTTCCACCAGCTGCAGCTTACTGCCAGGTTTGCTCCAGTGGTGAAGAGGGAGGGGATGATGAGGTCACTGACTCCACGTGGGTGCCTGAACGGAGAGGAGGAGGAGGAGGCACATCTCCAACGAGGCAGGATGCCCTCCGGGGGCCAGCTTGAGGCCAGCACACCAACTGAATCACACCGCAGAGCTCCGCCTGTGCAGGGCGCTGCCTCTGCACGTTATTACAAAAGTTCTTTGGTGTGGGTTTGGGTTTTTTGAGATGAGTGCATCAGATCGCACCACTGCTATTTGCAACATATGTCTCAAGCGTACCTCGCATGGCCAAAACATCAGCCGCTTGGGCACCACAAGCATGACCAGACATATGTTGACCTGCCATGCAGCTCGTTGGCAAGCGCACCTTAAAGACCCACACCAAAGAACAAAGAGGACCTCTCCTTGCTCCTCATCAGCTGGGCTCTCCAACCCCACTATACCTTCAGTCCTCTCTGAAAGCTGCACTGAGAGGAATGAAGGTGTAGAATTAGGTGTGTCACAGCCAAGTACTTGCGGGCACTCTGCTAGCAGTACACCGACGTCCGATTCTACCAGGCATATTTCCCTGCCCCAGCTGCTGGACCGTCGAAAGAAGTTTACTCCCAGCCATCCACATGCCCAGCGGTTGAATGCTAGCTTGGCTAAATTGCTAGCACTTCAACTGCTGCCTTTTCAGTTGGTAGACTCGGGCCCCTTCCGTGAGTTTGTTTAATGTGCGGTTCCTCCGTGGCAGGTTCCCAAGCGCCACTTTTTCTCACGGAAGGCGATTCCGGCTCTCTACCAGCATGTGGAAGGCAATGTCCATGCCTCGCTGGACAGGGCGGTCAGGTGCATATTACCGCTGACTCATGGTCTAGCAGGCATGGACAGGGACGTTACCTGTCTTTCACTGCCCATTGGGTCACTCTTTTGGCAGCTGGGAAGGATGCAGGACAAGGTGCAGTAGTGTTGGAGGTTGTTCCGCCACCACGCCTCCAAAATGCTACTACTGGTTGTGACACACCTCTCTCCTCCACCCCCTCCTCTTCTTCTTCCTCCATGGCCTCTTTGAGTGCTCTGTCCGTGGAACAGCGGTGCTCCGTAGGCGTACAAGGGGCTACGCAAGTACGCAGGCAAAAAGATGCCATGTCGTGCTTGCGCTGGTGTGTTTGGGGGACAGGAGCCACACTGGTGCAGAGGTTCTGTCAGCTCTGCAGGGGCAGGCCGAGAGGTGGTTGACGCCACGCCAGCTTAAGCCAGGAATGGTGGTTTGTGACAAGGGCACCAACCTCCTCTCTGCCCTGCGACAGGGACAGCTGACCCATGTGCCCTGTATGGCTCACATCCTTAACCTGGTGGTGCAGCGGTTCTTGGGCGGGTACCCAGGCTTACAGGATGTCCTGAGGCAGGCCAGGAAAGTCTGTGTGCATTTCCGCCGATCATATAATGCCAGTGCTCGGCTGGCTGAGCTGCAAAAGGAGTTGAACCTGCCCAAGAACCGCCTTATATGTGACATGCCCACCAGGTGGAACTCAACGTTGGCCATGCTGCAGCGACTGCACACGCAGCAGAGGGCCATCAATGAGTACCTGTGCGACTACGGCACCAGGACAGGGTCAGGGGAGCTCAGATTTTTTCCCCACGCCAGTGGAGCATGATCAGCGATGCATGCACTGTCCTGTCACCATTTGAAGAGGCCACGAGGATGGTGAGCAGTGACAGTGCATGCATCAGTGACACTGTACCTCTTGTCCACCTGTTGGAGCATACTCTGTGTGGAATAATGGACAGGGCACTTGAGGCAGAACAGAGACAGGAAGAGGAGGACTTCCTTGCCTCTCAAGGCCCCCTTTATCCAGACAGTGTTCCTTCTCTCCCACCCATCACACAGGAAGAGGATGAGGAGGAGGAGGAGGAGGATGATTGTGTCAGCATGGAGGTGGAGCCTGGCACTCAGCATCAGCAGCAGCAGTCTTTTAGGGATGATTTACAGTCCCAAGAAACCAGTGGACTTGTACGTGGCTGGGAGGAGGTGGCTGCGGATCATGTCGTCCTCAGTGACCCAGAAAACTCCGGACCGAATGCCTCAGCTAACCTACGTTGTATGGCCTCCCTGATCCTGCGGAAGGATCATCGTATTCTTCGGCTCAAGGAGAGGGACCATTACTGGCTGGCCACTCTCCTTGATCCACGGTACAAGGGTAAGGTTGCGGACCTTATCTTGCCGTCGCAGAGGGAGCAGAGGATGAGACATCTCCGGGAGGCCTTGCAGAAAGGTCTGTGCAACGCGTTACCAGAGACTGGGAGGTTACAAACTCCTGGTCCTGGACAACGAGATGCTGAGGCTTCGGTCAGTAGCAGAAGGAGCGGTGGGGAAGGTGGACGTCTGACCGATGCGTTCAGACAATTTTTTAGTCCGCAGCCCCAAGGTATGATCGGTTCCAGCAACCATCGCCAGTGTCTGATATACATAGTGCAGGAATACCTAGGGGCAAGGTCAGACTTGGACACCTTTCCCACCGAAAATCCTCTGGCTTACTGGGTCTTGAGCATGGATCACTGGCCAGAGCTTGCACAGTATGCAATTGAGCTACTGGCCTGTCCTGCATCCAGCGTTCTTTCCGAATGCACATTCAGTGCTGCTGGAGGCTGTCACCGATCACAGGGTGCGCCTGTCCACCGACTCGGTTGATCGACTGACCTTCATAAAGATGAATCAGTCTTGGATCACCACCAGCTACCAGGCACCTGAAGCTGATATAACAGAATAATTTATTTTGAAATGTCACATCCCTTCAAGACTGCCTATGCTAAGTGACTGTCCTGTTATGTTGACTGACTATCCTATTCCTCCTCAATGATCCTGATGATAGCTTGGAAGAATATTTTTGTTTCTGGGTGCCACCACCAGTGGCTAAGGCCCAATTTTTCAGCCCCTGTTTAACAGGGGCTTCTAATTACAATTTTTTATGCAATGCTTTGCAACAGGTCTCATTGCTGTGCTCCAAGTACAGTACCTGTGAGGGGTTGTAGTTTTGTGGCACCAGCACCAGTGCCTAAGGCCCAATTTTTCAGCCCCTGTTTAACAGGGGCGTGTAATTACAACTTTTTATGCAATGCTTTGCAACAGGTCTCATTGCTGTGCTCCAAGTACAGTACTTGTGAGGGGTTGCAGTGTTGTGGCACCAGCACCAGTGCCTAAGGCACAATTTTTCAGCCCCTGTTTAACAGGGGCGTGTAATTACAAATCTTGATCTAATAATTCACAGCAGGGCCCATTCCTGTGCCCACCAAGAGTAACTGTTAGGGCTTACAGTGTTGTGGCAACACCAACATCTAATGGGGCAAATTTCTGCAGAGTATATACGGCAGTCCCCTACTTTCAAACATCCAACTTAGAAACGACTCCTACTTGCAAACTGAAGGAGACAACAGGAAGTGAGAATGAAATCTACCCCTAGGAAGGGAAATTCGATCCTGTTACCTTTTTCCCAAATTAAATCTATCTCCTCTCTACTGATGCTTTATCACCAATCCTTGTTTCAATAAAAAAAAACACTTTTCCAAAAACATTTGTCATTGGGACGGAAAGTGAGGTAAAATGCCAGGACAAGACATGACATTAAAGCTGCAAGCAGTTTTAAATGGCTTATTTTTTTTCTTTACAAATGTCATTTTTAGCAGGGACAGTTCTAAACACGGGAAACACATGCCGCTTCACAGGCATACTTTAGACACCCCCCAGGTACCATATTTAAAGGAATATTTCACTTTTTTTTTCACTTTATGCATCATTAAAATGACTGCTCCCAAAAAAACTTCAGTTTTTAAAACTTCTTTTTACATTGATACATGTCCCCTGGGGCAGGACCCGGGTCCCCAAACCTGTTTTATGACATTTACATGCATATTCGCCGTTATAATTAGCACTTTAGATTTCGAACGTTCGCGCCCATTGTAATTAATAGGATTCGAAAGTTTGCGCAAACTTTCGGTCCGTTCGCAGGTTCTGGTGCGAACCGAACCAGGGGGTGTTCGGCTCATCCCTATTAATATGGGACAAACTAAAGGCAACAGGTAAATACGCCCCCATAATATTACCATTGACACCAATGGAGGGGTACCCATGGTTTCACCCAGGGGAAGACGGGAGAAATTTAGGAGGATGGGGTAGAGATGGGGGAAGTGACGTGCTAAACTGGCCCCTAAAGGTGTATTGAAACCACTGGCTGAGTTGATACTAACATGGGGAAACCTTCCAATGGCTATCTGGAGATACCATCAAATAAGGGATTTTTTGGGTAAAAAAAAACTATTGATGAGATCCACAGATTCCCTCACCGTATTTGAATCATGGTGTATAGAGAAGTCAGAGATTAAACATCAATTATCCAAGACATATAAATTGATACTTAAAAATCAAAGTACTATATTAGGGAATGGGAAAGGGAACTAGGACAAAGGTTCTCCATGGCACAAATACAAAAAATTATCAAAGTAACACATAGTACCTCAATAAGCTCAAATACTCAGGAGATGGCATATAAATTCCTAATTAGATGGTATCGTACTCCAGCTCGTCTGGTACAAATGTTCCCAAATGCAGATGCAAGCTGTTGGAGGGGATGTGCTCAGAGGGGCACCTTTCTCCATATATGGTGGACATGTCCAAAAGTGAACATTTTTTCGGAGGAAGTGGCCCCTTGGATCAGGAAATTGACTCCAGGCCCAATAGAAGTCTCTATTATGCATTTCTTGTTCCATGGGAATCCAGCCTCAAATAAAGCATATAAGAGAAGCATGACACCATACTTGCTGAATGCAGTGAAGGCATTGATTGCAAGGTACTGGAAACAGACTATATGCCCTACACTGCTTGACTGGAAAAAAGAGGTAGATAAGATAATGGAAGCCGAAAAATGGATATATACGACTAGAGACAAACAGGAAGAAGTCAATGATATATGGGAAAGATGGACACTTCACTCATCAGAGATAAAATGAAACTAGATAAACACGTTTCAGCCATGCCACTCTACTCAATGAGAGGGGGGGGGGGGTTGAATATGGATTGGGGGGGAATTTCTCTCTCTTTCTCAACTCTCTATTTTACACACTTAAGAATGACCACTTATGAGGTGAAGGTAGATTAGAAGGACCCCTGAGGAGAGGGGGAGGATCTCGAGGGAAGGGAGGAGAGAAATAGGACACGATGTTAAGGGGAAGAGGAGGGGATGGGAAGGAAATTAAGTGAAATGGTCCTTCCCAGAACCTTCCTGCACCCCCCCATACAAGGATTACATGAGGTATTTTGAGGTTCACAAAGAGACACTTAAAAGGTAGGGAGGGAGGGGAAGGTGGAGGTAAAAGGAAGAATATAAATAAGTAATATGATAATAACTATGCTGTGGTGGAGATTGAAGTGGTTGGATGTAAAAAATTGAATAAATATAAGTAACGGGGATCACAGGGTGGGGGGGGGGGGGGGCTGAGATTGGTTGTGGTATTTTTAAAGAGAAAGGGAAGGGGAGGGAATGGGGGGGGGGAGAGAGAGGAAGAGACGGGAGGGAGAAGAAAGGAAAAAATGTATATATCATTTTTTTTTCTTCTCTCTCTCTCTCCCTCTATGGGAAAGGTTGTGGGGATCAAACACTGGATGTAGAAAATTATAAGTTATAAAAATGAAATGTATGTATAGATTATATGTAAAATGAATATGTTGAAAAATAAAAATTTTTGGTGATAAAAAAACAAAAACAAACGTAATGAATTTAAACGAATCCGAAAAAAGCAAACAAATTTGAAAACAAATTTGAATTTCGGAAAATGTTTATATATATATATATATATATATATATATATATATATATATATATATATAATTTTTTTCTGTTCGGTTCTATTATTTTGCATTCTATTCTAATCTTTTATATTCAAATTCATTCTATACAAAATTCCAATTTCAGAAGATGGTTTTATATATATAAAATAATATTTTTTTAAAATTTTTTTTTATATTCTATTGTTTTTCTATTATTTTTCTATTCTAATCTTTTCTATTCAAATTCATTCTATACTAAATTCGAATTTTGGAAGAAGTTTATATATATATAATTTTTTTTTTTTTTTTTTTATTTATTTATTTATTATTTTTTTTTCAATGCTGGTCTATTGTTTTTCTATGCTATTCTTTTCTATTTTATTCTAATCTTTTCTATTTGAATGCAAATTCATTCTATACAAAATTCGAATTTCGGAAAATGATTATATAAAAAACAATAGAACAGAATAGAAAAAATATTTATATATATATATATATATATATATATATATATATATATATATAAAACCATCTTCCGAAATTGGAATTTGGTACAGAACGAATTAGAATAGAAAAGATTACAATAGAATATATTTTATATTTTTTTCTTTCTGCTTTATTTTTTTCTATGCTATTCTTTTATATTATTTTCTATTCTAATTTTTTTTTATTGGAATTCAATTTCATTCTATACGAAATTTGAATGCCAGAAGCTGTTAACAAAATTAGTTAAATAACAAATCAAAACAATTTTTTTCATCCTGCACATGTCTAGTGCCCACCACTGTCCCCATCAGGAAGGAGTATGTACCTGTTGCCCCAGGTACCTTTTGTGACCAGTCATTTTGTCTACCAGTAGGTGTCTTCCAGGCTGTACCGATGCACATCTGGTGTGTTTTGTCTGTGGGGAAGAAAACTGCCAAAAGTTTACAACACTTGGAGACCCTCCATGAATACTCTGGATGCATGACTGTGCTGCCCAACATGGACACAGGAACCGCAGCACTCCTGACGTCCTCTGGCCATACTGCACAAGAACTCATGCCGCCCAGCGTTCAGAGGTGGGGGAAGGAGAAAGAATCCTGACACTTACCAGTTGAAGTGGCCTAGGCCTCCCTGAGCACCACTTTCCCTATGTAGTGCTACGGAGGCCCAGAGTGTAGCTCCATCTAGTGTCCATAATGTGGTATTACTACTGCAGTGCCACGCTATTGCCACTAGATGATCATAGAAAATCACTACATGAAACAAAGTACAAGCAATATTCATCATAGCTGGGCAAATGTGTGTCAAATTTATTCAACTGCTTTTTTTTTTTTTAAATAGACCTCTAAATCTTGTGAAATCTTCCACCACAAAATGTACTCAGCCAATGAGAGGTAACGACTCCATTTTTATTTTTCTCCTGCTATCAATGGCCAACACGGCACAACACTTCATCCATGTCTTTGGTGATCTCTGATCTCCTTATCAACAGTTTCTTACATGATGAAGATCAGCCATGGAGTATATCTGAGGTGTATATCAGGGTGTGCTTCTTCCCCACATGAGAGCTGTGATGTCCAGCAACATTCATATAGAAGACATTTCCCACACTCAAGGCACTAATACACCTCAAGGGTTGTGTGAGATCTCTGATGTGTGGAAAGATCAGACTTCTGTGAAAAACATTTCCCACACTCAGGACAGGAATACGGCTTCTCCCTCGTGTGAGATCTCTGATGTGTGTAAAGATTGGACTTCCGTGAAAAACATTTCCCGCACTCAGGACAGAAATACGGCTTCTCCCCCGTGTGAGATCTCTGATGTTTGGAAAGATCTGACTTCTGTGAAAAACATTTCCCACACTCAGGACAGGAATACGGCTTCTCCCCTGTGTGAGATCTCTGATGTCTGTAAAGACTGGACTTCACTGAAAAACATTTTCTGCACTCAGGACAGGAATACGGTTTCTCTCCTGTGTGAGATCTCTGGTGCATGACAAGATGTGATTTGTTTACAAAACATGTCCCGCACTCAGGACAGGAATACGGCTTCTCTCCCGTGTGAGATCGCTGATGTGTGTAAAGATGGGACTTCTGTGAAAAACATTTCCCACACTCAGGGCAGGAATACGGCTTCTCTCCCGTGTGAGATCTCGGATGTTTGTAAAGATGGGAATTCTGTGAAAAACATTTCCCACACTCAGGGCAGGAATACAGCTTCTCTCCCGTGTGAGATCCCTGATGTTTGTAAAGATGGGAATTCGGTGAAAAACATTTCCCACACTCAGGACAGGCATAAGTTTTCTCACCGTGTGAGATCTCTGATGTGTGTAAAGATTGGACTTCCTTGAAAAACATTTCCCACACTCAGGGCAGGAATACGGCTTCTCCCCCGTGTGAGATCTCTGATGTGTGTCAAGACTGGACTTCACTGAAAAAAAAATTCTGCACTCGGGACAGGAATACGGCTTCTCTCCTGTGTGGCATCTCTGATGTATGACAAGATGTGATTTTTTTACAAAACATTTTCCACACTCAGGACAGGGATATGACTTTTCCCCCACGTGAGATCTTTGATGTGTGTCAAGACTGGACTTCACTGAAAAACATTTCCCGCACTCAGGACAGGAATACGGCTTCTCCCCTGTGTGAGATCTCTGATGTTTGTCAAGACTGGACTTCACAGAAAAACATTTCCCGCACTCAGGACAGGAATACGGCTTCTCCCCGGTGTGAGATCTCTGATGTGTGGAAAGACTGGACTTCTGTGAAAAACATTTTCCGCACTCAGGACAGGAATACGGCTTCTCTCCTGTGTGAGATCTTATATGCACATTAAGATCAGATCTAAAACGGAAACACTTCCCGCACTCAGTACAGGAAAGCCTCTTCTCTGTTGGAAGGACGGCACCGTCCCTCACAGTCTGAGGTTCCTCAGGATAAGAGGAATACGATGGTCCATCTACACTGTGTGGTGCCGGATGGACATTTGAGGTAGTCGGGTTTTCTCCTGGACTATACTGTGTGATGTCCTCATCTTCTACTTTACAGTCTGGAGACAAAGTGAGACAATCCTCTGAGGTTTTCCTCATCTCCCGTCCATCTACTAAAATAGAAATACAAAGATTATTACTAGACACTATGCTTTGCACTCTTTCGGAGAGACAGAGTAAAAAGTAAAGGTGGAGGAGTCTGTCTGTATGTGAGAAGTGATCTCAAAGCGAATGTGAAAGAGGACCTGGGGGATGGAGAGTGCGATGAGTCTGAATCATTATGGGTGGAACTGCATATAGATGTGAGTAGTTCAAAGTTAATCATTGGAGTTTGTTATAGACCACCCAATGTTAATGAGGAGGTGGAGACTCAGCTCCTTGCACAGATGAAAAGGGCTGCGAGGGCTGGGACGGTGATAATAATGGGGGATTTTAACTACCCAGAAATTGAGTGGAGTAATGGCACTGCTGGGACAGTTAAAGGGAAAAAATGTATAAACCTATTACAGGACAATTTTATGGTCCAGTTTATTGAGGCCCCAACTAGGAATGATGCTCTGCTGGATCTGGTAATCTCAAACCATGCAGAGCGTATTACTAATGTTCAGCTAAAGGAACACCTGGGTAACAGTGACCATAACATGATTTTATTTGATGTTATCTGTAAGCAAAAATCACATACGGGAAAGATAAAAACACTTAATTTCAAGAGAGCAAATTTTCCAAGGATGAGGGCTTCTCTCCAGGACTTAGTCTGGGAGAGAATATAGGCATCAATGGGCACAGAACAGAAATGGGGATTCTTCAAAAAGACTGTTTGTGAACTCACTGCAAAGTATATTCCCATGGGCAATAAGTTTAAAAGGCTAAAAATAAAACCTATGTGGCTCACGGCCAAAATTAAAAAAGCTATAAACTATAAGAAAAGAGCTTTTAAAAAATATAAAAATGAAGGAACACTAGTGTCATTTAAATGCTACATAGAATATAACAGAATATGTAAAAAGGAAATCAAGGATGCAAAAATTCCAAACGAACGACAGATTGCAAAAGATAGTAGGACAAACCCCCAAAAAATCTTCAAATATATTAATAGTAAAAAGGACAAGTCTGAGCATGTCGGCCCTTTACAAAATAATCTAGAGTGGGTGACTGGGGACAAAGAGAAGGCTAATTTACTAAATACTTTCTTCAGCTCTGTGTATACAAAGGAGCATGGGGGAGCTCATGTCCATAATGGGGGTGGTAGTGACACAACCCCAAATCCACAATGGCTCAACAGTGATATGGTCCAGAAATATTTGGACAGAATAAAGGTGGATAAAGCACCTGGACCAGATGGCATCCACCCACGGATCCTAAAAGAATTGAGCTCTGTAATTTCCAAGCCATTGTATTTAATTTTTAGGGACTCGTTAATGATGGGAATAGTAACACTGGATTGGTGCAGGGCAAACGTGGTGCCTATATTTAAAAAGGGAACAAAGTCTTTACCAAGTAACTATAGACATGTGTAAGGTAAAGTCTACAGGTTTGGAAATATCGGTTTGTAAATGGATAGAAAACTGGCTAAAAGACATAATTCAGAGAGTCTGCTGTTTTTTTTTTGCCTTCCTCTGGGTCAACTGTGGGAATAGAATTGGGTATATTGGATTGTACGATATTATTTTATTTTTTTTGTGGTTGAACTGGATGGACTTTTTTCAACCTGACAAACTATGTAACTAGACATGAACAGATTGGTTCCCCTAAACCAGGACTCTGCCCACATCAGGCAGCTTTGACTGTGAAGATCTTACAATTCCCCCCTCAAGGTAACTAGTAAATGGCTCCTCTGATCTCCTACCAGTTCATTTCTTTATTAATGGACCTTAGTCAGAGAGTGATGAAACAACGAGAACTGTCTTTCATGGGAGTGACAGTGATGAGGGGATTATAGGACGAGTGTCCCCACCCCCTCTATCACTTATTGCCATCTTCCCAACACAAGAAGTCCTGCACTTCCTTATTTAGTCCATGATTTAGTCATGAATAACAGCGGGGCTGAGCCCCACCAGAGGTCAGAGAGTGAGGATGGGGGGAGAACAACCAAGATGAAGACTGGACTGATCCTGAAGACCACCATCATTGGGTTATTGACTCCTCCCTCATTATCACTTTCTGTTTAAGGTTCAAAATTTTGAGGATGTTATCACATTATTATCAACATGTAAAAGTCTGTGCTCCAATCAAATCATCAGATATAAAATGTCCAGCTGGTAGGAAATGGGTGTAACAAAAGAGAATACATATTATGTGTATATATAGCAGTGGGGAGAGGGGAGAGAGCAGAAGTCAGGAGTATGTAATATACAACATATTGTATAAGATACAACAGATAGGACTATATAGTATCAGAATGATGTAATGTACACCATAGAGTATATAGTGCAGGGGTCAGGAGTATGTAATGCACAATATAAATTATACAGTGTAAGGGTCAGGACTCATAATATTGGTATTCAGTAATCAGTGGAAGATTAAATGTTTACATGAGACAAGTTGCAGAGGTCCCACACCGCTGCCTCCCATCTCCAGAGACTGCACTCAGTGACTTGGGTCTGAGACTATACAGACATATCCCTCCACCCGGCACAGCCAGCAGATAACAGAGCAAGTAACCCTGGGGGGATTGTTCTGTCAGAGATCTTGCCATACCCGGGTATGGGGCTGAAGACCCAAATCACATACCCCAAGGTGCCTAGATCTAGTAACATTTATGGTGAAAATGAACATTCTCCTGCCAGCTGATCCCCAGAATCTCCATAAATCCAGTCTAGATACATAAATTGTGTCTGCAGCACAGAGAAGGAAGATTATCCGAGAGAAATACAGGAATACAAGACGGGGAACACAGCTCAGGAAAGTGACCAGGGGATTACAGGCTGATATCACCCAGTCCCCGCCCTACTCTGGACCAATCAGTGAGCAGTATGGGTGGGGGAATGTATTTAGTGTTAATGACCCACCTGTACTGATCTCTGTAGGAGTGTCCTCCTCTATATATGTCCCCGTTATTCCATCCTCCTCCATAGACTGCTGATCATCCCTCACATACCTCTCTTCTTCTTCTTCTGATTTAACCTCAAATTCTATATCGATTGGATCTCCACTCTAAATCAAGAAAATGAGAGAGAATATCATCTGTAAGATATAATCTTTATTATTGTGACATCACATAAAAAAAAATCCACACATTGTCTCTATAAGTGTGTTTTATACCCTCCATCCCACCAACCTTGTAACAGTGAGGGATGGTGTGACCTTCCTGTGTGGAATCCCGGGAATACAGAGGACGGGGACATCTCTCTGGTGGGTTTCTGGTATTTGGTGACTCCATCATATCCTTGTATCCTTCTGAAAACTCCTCCATCACTCCATACTCCTCATCCTCCTCTTTATACTCTTCTTTAACATCAATATTATCATCCCCGAGGTTTCCACTCTGAATATATAATAAAACATTCATTGTAAATAGAGATGGGCTGAACACCCCCCTGTTTGGTTTGCACCAGAACTCCCGAACAGAGAAAAAGTTGTGACCCAAACGACAAACCCTATTAAAGTCTATGAGACCCGAACTTGAAAAATCAAAAGTCCCCATTTTGAAGGCTTATATACAAGGAATTGGCCTTAAAAAGTGTATGGGGGCCGGACAGTGGCGTAGCGTGGTTTGTCAGCGCCCGGGGCGAGGCAAGTAATTTGTGCCCCCTTGACCCACAGACTTACCTATTTTCAGCTGGCTCCAGTCTGGTCACATGATCCCCTGTGTGAGACAGTGTTGGCTGTAGGAGAGGAGAGCGTGCTTGACAATGACTGGTAAAGCCTGGAGTGGTGACATCATGCATAGGTTCCTATGTCCCATCTGTTGTTGGCACTCCTTCCTCTCTCCTGCATACACCACTGGCTCACACAGGGGATAACATGACCGGACAGCCTGGAAATAGGTGTTTACATCTTTTCTTCACATGTTAGCCATCATAGGCATTAGGTGGGGGGATTTTAGAATATTTCAGTTAACCGCTTCCCGACCGCCTCACGCAGATATACTGCGGCAGAATGGCACGGGCAGGCAAAATCACGTACCTGTACGTGGACCTTTAATTGCCTGCCCGTGGGTCGCGCTCGGGAGCTCCGTGACCCCAGCTGCGGGACCAGCGGACCCGATCGCCGCTGGTGTCCCGCGATCGGGTCACAGAGCTGAAGAACGGGGAGAGGTTTGTGTAAACAAACCTCTCCCCGCGCTTCCTACTCTGCCTGTCATTGATCGGCTGTTCCCTGTCATCGGGAAAGCCGATCAATGACGTCAGTCGTCAGCCCCGCCCCTAATGTAAAAACACACACACACACACACACACATCACAGCCCATAACCCCTCCCCGCCCCCTAGTGGTTAACTCTTTCACTACAACTGTCATTTATACAGGAATCAATGCATTTAAATAGCACACTGATTGCTGTATAAATGACAATGGTCCCAAAAATGTGTCAAAAATGTCCGATGTGTCCGCCATAATGTCGCAGTCACAATAAAAATCGCTGATCGCTGCCATTACTAGTAAAAAAAAAAAAAAAATATTAATAAAAATGCTATAAAACTATCCCCTATTTGTAAACGCTATAACTTTTGCGCAAACCAATCAATAATCGCTAATTGCGATTTTTTTTACCAAAAAATATGTAGAAGAATACGTATCGGCCTAAACTGAGAGAAAAAAAAAATGTTTTTTTATATATATTTTTTGGGGATATTTATTATAGCAAAAAGCTAAAAATATTGCATTTTTTTCAAAATTGTCGCTCTATTTTTGTTTATAGTGCAAAAAATAAAAAACCGCAGGGGCGATCAAATACCACCAAAAGAAAGCTCTATTTGTGGGAAAAAAAGGACGCCAATTTTGTTTGGGAGCCACTTCGCACGACCGCGCAATTGTCAGTTAAAGCGACGCAGTGCCGAATCGCAAAAAGGGGCCTGGTCCTTTGGCTGCCAATTGGTTCGGGGCTGAAGTGGTTAATGGGAGCTACATATGTCATGTTCACACTATAATACTAGTTGCAGCACCGTGCCGTAGGGGTCAATACACCAACGGCACGGTGCTGCAACAAGTATTATAGTGTGAATATGACATATTGTATGTAGCTCCCATTAACTGAAATATTATGAAAACCTACTGGGTAGTGAGTCCTAATCACCAGTGCTGCAAGAAACCGCAACCTCATTGTGCAAATAAAGCACAGAAAATGCCATAGAACAATTCATCAAATGCAATAATTCTAAGATAGCCCTACTGGGTAGTGAATCCAAATCACCAGTGCTGCAAGAACACACAATATTGTGAAAATATATAAACAAACACATTTCATATAATAATCAATAAAAAGCATCCAAAACCCATGGCTATGGATGGACTTTATGGCTATGAATGGAGTTTATGGCTATGAATGGAGTTTATGGCTATGAATGGAGTTTATGGCTATGAATGGACTTTATGGCTAGGAATGGACTTTATGGCTAGGAATGGACTTTATGGCTATGAATGGATGAAAGATATACAAATAGCGTATAAATGGTGCGCAATTCAACCTTAATTATGTGAGCATAGATCTTTAAAAATAATTATTGCCACAATGTCAATTGTGGTCAATAGTGCACAAGTGAAAAAAATAAAATAAAATATATATACACTCCGTATATATAGTGCTGGAGGTGTGTGAAATAAAATATACAATCCTTGTATATAAATTAATATGTGAGTATGTGATCCTTATTATAAAAGAAATGCCAAACGTGCATATAAAATCTTATTTAATAGGTGAAAGTATTTGTTGTGTTGGAAAATGAAAAAAAAAAGTTGAACGACGATTCAGTGATAGCAATCAAGATGATTGGGAATTGTGTGCTGTGATGAATGGACTTTATGGCTATGAATGGACTTTATGGCTATGAATGGACTTTATGGCTATGAATGGACTTTATGGCTATGAATGGACTGTATGGCTATGAATGGACTGTATGACTATGAATGGACTTTATGGCTATGAATGGACTTTTTATTGATTATTATATCAAATTAGTTTGTTTATTTATATATTTGAACAATTGTGTGTTTTTGCAGCACTGGTGATTTGGATTCACTGAGAGAGAGGACAGAGAAAGACATTGGGATCAGAGAGACGGTGGAGCTGAGGGAAAGGTGGGGGGGGGGGCTGAGGGAGGGGCCTAAGTGGGAGATAAGAGAGACTGCTAGCCCACCTTCTATGCCAGTCTGTCTCCTTGATCTGGGAGTGCTTTGATCCTTCTAGCGTCTCCCTGGCACATCGCCTCCTCACAAGTCCTCTGGGTCCTCAGTCAGCCTGTTCTCCGGGCCTCATGTTAGTGCGGAGAGGAAGTTCGAGCAATCCATGCCCTGGAGGCACGGGAGATGCTGCGTCCACCACTTCTCATCTCTTGGGGGGGGGGGGGCTAGGTCAAGGAGGAGGCGGCCGTGGTGGAACTATTCTCCCCAGTCCCAGGGCTCTCAGGCGGCCAGCCTATATGTCCTCGGCTCGGCCCCTAGCTGATCACCACCGTGATACGGATCCCCCAGCTGCCCCCCCCCCACAAGAATGGCCATTGTTGCTGAACAACGTGGATTCTCCGGCATCATAAGTTTAACAAAAGTCCACACTCCTGACAGCACCCCTCTAAATTTTGCGCTGGGGCGGTGGCCCCCCTCGCACGCTACGCCACTGGGGTGGGGTATTGCCCTGGGGGACATGTATTAATGAAAAATATTTTTTTAAAAAGATTGTTTTTCCAGGAGAAGTAATTTTAATGATGCTTAACCACTTGTCTACCGGGTTCTTATATCCACTTCCTGCCCTGACCAATTTCCAACTTTCACCACTCATTTGAATGACAATTACTCAGTCATGTAACACTGTACCCATATGAAATTTGTGTTCTTTTTCACACGAATAGAGATTTCTATTTGTGTGGTATTTAATCACCACTGAGGCTTTCATTTTTATAAATATTTTTTGTTTTTGTTTTTTTTTCTTTGCCACCTCAGATCAAACTTTGATGTAGGACCTGAATCAACTTTTACCGTTCATCTCTGTCCTAATTCGTCGTCACATCATTGTGGCATTACTTGCTTTAACTTTACGAAAAATACAATATCACCTATGGAAATGCTTATCCCTCTACTCTTTCCTTTTGTTCATTATCACCCCTACCTCCCCCCCCTCCCTCCCTCCACATCACTTCGACACTGCGCCTCAAGACGCCAAGTTGTATCTACATATGCATCCCCTCCACGTTTAGAACCAAATCCTTACTGCTTCGGCGTAACTCCAGGTTTTTTTGAACTTAAGCCAGCCTTCCCACTTTTTTTTCCCTAAATCCCCCTTTCTTTCCTCAGCCCTGACTCTAAGGGACTCCATCTGGCGGGTATCCTCCACCATATCAATCCATTCCCAAATTAATGGGCTTTCAGGGTTACGCCAGTTTCTGGCGATCGCTCGCTTGGCGGCATTAAGAAGGTGTGGTACCAGTGTCCTCTCATATTGTTTTGTCTCCCCTCTGGTGCCGTGCATCAGAATAACCCAGGGGTCGTTGTCCATTTCACTTCCTGTGATTTCCTTCACGTACCTCAATATTTTTGACCAGTAGATTTTAATTTTACTACAATCCCACCAAAGGTGGGCCATAGTCCCTTTGTCATTACAGCCTCTCCAGCATTCTGCCGGGACCCCTATTTGAAACATACTTAACTTAGCAGGGGTAATGTACCACATTGACAGACATTTGTAGTTCAGTTCTACTGTTCTGGTATCTATTGCTGACCTGTGGGTTAATTTCAATATTTTACCTATCGTGAGTGCATCTACTTTTGTGCCCAATTCCTTCTCCCAATTTTGGATGAATGGCGGTATCCCCATCTCGTCCACCTCTAATAGTAGTTTATATATTTTGGAGATCATTTTTTTCTCCTTTACAGCCGTGAATACCCGCTCCAGTCGTGTCAGGTCATCCCCTGACCTGATCGGTTGGGGAAGGCTGCTAACGAAGTGGCATAGCTGCAGATATCGCCATTCATCCATCTTAAACATATCTCCTTTATTACGTAGTTCAGTAAGTGAAAGTATTTTTCCTTTTTGCATTATGTCTTTTAATCGTGTACCCTCTTTTTTGACCCATCCCCCTCCCACTTTTACCCTCCCTGGCTGGAAATATTCATTATTTTTAAGTGCTATTAGTGGTGAATTATACTCCCCATTAAGGTGCTTATAGATCCTATCCCAAATTTTTAATGTGTTTAAGGTTATGACATGCGTGTTCTCACCCAGAGACCTGTGAGGTGTTGGGTTCCATATAAGACTACCCAATTGCAAATTACTTAGTGATTTTTCTAATTTCACCCATCTTTTATCGCTATAGTCCAATCCCCACACTGGGATTCTAGACAGTACCGCTGCATAGTAATAGTTTTCTATGTCGGGGACCGCTAGGCCTCCCTTTTTTTTTTCTTGTTTTAAGGTTCGGAGTGAGATACGGTGCTTCTTGTGTTTCCAAATAAAATTCATAATTAAAGACTTTAATTTTCTTAGGTAGTTCACAGATAGTGGGATTGGGAGCATCTGAAATTTGTAGGTGATCAGGGGTAGAATCATCATTTTTACTGAGTTTATTCGCCCCATCCAAGAGATGGGTCTGTTATTAAACTTTTTACATTTTTTCGCGATGTCATCTAGCAGGGGGAGGTAGTTGAGTTTAAACATTTCCTTCAAGGACCTAGACAGGGTTATTCCTAGATACTTAATTTGTTTCCTCCAAGGGAACACAAATCTCTCCTGCAGGCGTTGCTGCTCCATAATGGATAAGTTTATATTCAAAACAAAAGACTTTGATGTATTAACTTTAAAATTAGAAATCTCCCCGTATTGTTTCAAAATTTTCATCAGTAGGGGCATTGATGTCTGTGGATTTCCTAGGAAGAACAAGATGTCGTCGGCGAATGCCGCCAGTTTATGTTCCTCGTCGTCTGCCCTCACCCCTTTTATTCCTGGGTGTCCCCTTATTGTAGACAGGAGAGGTTCCAAGGTCAGTATAAATAGGAGAGGGGACAACGGACATCCCTGCCTGGTTCCATTTTTCATCGCAATCGGCGAGGAGGTCAGTCCATTTATTTTTATCCTGGCTGTTGGGTGGGCATACAACACCCCTATTTTTTGGATGAATTTTGGGCCGAATCCCATATGGGCCAGGGTTTGAAACATGAGTCCCCAGTCTACCCTGTCAAACGCTTTCTCCGCGTCAATTGACAGGAGTAGACCTGGGGACCCTGCCTTCCTGATTTTATGGAGTACCAACAGCGCACGAACTCCGTTGTCCCGTCCCTCTCTACCAGGAACAAACCCCACCTGGTCGGGATGGACCAGTGTGCTCAAGTGGCTCCTAACCCTCTCCGCCAAGACCTTCGCATAAAGCTTAGTGTCGGCGTTTAGGAGCGAGATTGGCCTATAACTTGAGCACACTGATCCATCCTTCCCTTCTTTTAGAATCATGGTTATGTCCGCAGTCAATGACTCAGTCGACATTCCGAACTTCAATCCCAGTCCATTAAAATATGAACAGATTCTGGGGATTAATAGCTCGTGGAAGGTTTTGTAGTAAACATTTGTAAATCCGTCCGGGCCCGGGCTTTTGCCTTTCGGGGAGCACATCAGTGCCCTTTTAATTTCGTCCTCCGTGAAGGGGCTGTCTAGCCCCTCGCTTACCTCCCTCGAGAGTTTAGGGAGACCTGCTCCAGTGAGGAATCTTTCCCCGTACTGGACCCTATCTCTTCTTTTCCCCTGCGATTCCACCAAGTATACATCTTCAAAATACTCTCTAAAGGATTCAGCTATGTCCCTAGAGAGGAACTTAATGTCACCGTTTTTGTTTTTTTTATTTTTTCAATAAAATTACGTGTCTTTTTTTTCCGGAGAATTCTGGCTAAATGTTTTCCAGATTTGTTACTCCAGATGTACCTCTCTTTAGCAACTAAATTATATGTTTGTTTTGCTTGTTGTTCCATCAGTTCTTTTAAGTCCTCTCTAAGGGAAACTATTTTTGAATAGAGGTCCCTGTTTGGCTCAGTGGCTGATTTATGGGTCTGCTCTGCTATTTTTATTTCTTCCACTAGGGCATTTTTTTTTTTCTGCCTTCTTTTTTCTTCCAAGCTCCCTTTGTGATTAGGATCCCTCTTATGTAGGACTTGTGGGCATCCCAAAGGGTTGAGCCCTGGACCTCCCCATTATCGTTTATTTCAAAAAAGGTTTTTATTTCATTTTTTATTTGCTCCACTAATTCTTCATCTTGGAGAAGTTCCTCATTCAGTCTCCAGCTAGGTGATGGGGCCTGTACTTCCGGGCAGTCCAGAACCATTGAGACTGGTGCATGGTCAGATATAGAGACTATCTCTACCTTTGTTTCCTTAACTCTTTCAAGCAGGGCGTGATCGATTAAGATATGATCCAATCGGGAGTACGTCCCGTGTACGTGGGAATAGAAAGTAAAGTCCCTATCTTTAGGGTGTTGTACCCTCCAAACGTCAACCAGCTGATTTGACCTTAATTTGTGCTTAATCATTTTAAGTTGTTCCTTATTTGCCCCATGGACACGGGACGTACTATCGAGTTCCAGATCCATACAGAAGTTCAGATCCCCCATCACTATAACATAACCCTGTCTAAAGTCTCTTAATTTAAACAAAATCTCTTTTAAGAATTTAATCGGTTTTATGTTTGGGGCGTATATATTTGCGAAGGTATATTTATTGCCACCAAGCGAACCCCTCAGAAACAGAAATCTACCTCCTGGGTCCTCCACCCTGCTCTCGACTAAAAAATGTATGTCCTTTGAAAAACCTATGGCCACCCCCCTTGCCCTATTGATGACAGCATCACCATAGAACCAGGATGGAAAATGACTCGAGACTATTTTGGTGTTGGACATGTGGGAGAGGTGTGTCTCCTGAAGGAAGAACACCCCTGCCCCATACCCCCTCAGTTACTCCAAGATCTTTTGTCTTTTACCAATCAAGTTCAGCCCCTTTACATTATAGGATACATATTTAATCAGCGTCATCCTATTTCTATGGTGAGGGTTTTTATGTCTATGGGCAGGCAGTGTCGAAGTGATGTGGAAATAGACCCTCCCTCCCTCCTCCCCCATCGTCCCCCCTCCCCCTCCCCTCCTCCCCCCTCCATTCCTCACCCGCCCCCCCCCTCCGCCCTTCCCCTCCCTACCCTCCCTGACCCCCTCTAGGGTCTCGGAGTCGTTGGAGGCCATTCTAATTTCTGGCCTACCTCGAATCTCCTAGTAACCCAGGTGGGGTGGGGCACTGAACGGCTAGAATGCCCAGCCATTCTCCCGATAATGATTTAAAATCGGGGAGCAGCGAGCTAGATGCCCACGGTTCTCAACTATACTGACCCTCGTTCGACCCTCTTCGAAACCACGGCTCCCTCTCCCCCAATCCGCACCCCTCCCTTTCCCAATCTCCTCATAGAAGGGCTATCCGTTCTCTCCCCTATCTGCCCAACCTAGCAAATCCGGGGCCTGAATGCCCAATTTACTGCAGAACTCTGGCAGCTCCTCCGGGAAGCGCAATCTGGCCGAGCGCCCGTCCCTATTTCCAATCAGGCATGCAGGGAAACCCCAGGTGTATTTTATATTCGAGAGTCGCATTGCTTCTAGTAGGGGTCTCTGCTGCCTACGCCTTTCTAAGGTTTGGGGAGACAGGTCTGAATATATTTGGACTTCAGTGACCCCAAATTTCAAAGGAGGGCTTCGGTACAGTTTTGCCCAAATTTCAGCCTTGTCCTCATAGTAGCGAAATCTAACAATGATGTCTCTGGGTCTGCCAGTTTCTGCTGTCTGCATTCTGCCAACTCGGTGGGCCCTCTCAATCTTGGGGAAATCTTCCTCTCCTCTTCCTATCAAAGGGTTGAATATCGTGAATACAATATCCCTTAGATCTTCTCCTTTTTTCTCAGGGACCATTTTCACTCTGATGTTCTGTCTCCTGTTTCTGTTTTCAAAATCTTCCAGCTTATATTTAATGTCCCGTTGGCTTAGATGTATTGATCTGATCTGTTCCTTCAACTTGAGAGTTTCTTGGTCCTGAGACTCCACTCTATTCTCGATATGTTCAACCCTTCCCAGTAAGTGACCCCAATCTTCTCTAAGGAGATGAAATTCCCCTTTAATAGCATTTTCCATCTTCTGGAGCATTTCCTCCATCTCATTTTTTGTAGGGCATTGGGCCCCCGTCACCTGTTCCAAGGACCCACTTTCGTTCGTCTCGCTTTCCAATACCTGTTCTGATATTGTCTGATCACACCTACTTTTTTTTCTTTAGCTTTCTTTTTATCCATTGTTGCTTTGGGTTGTTGGTCCGAATTATGCGGTTGTGGACTTGTTCCTGTTCTCATATATTGTTTTATATCGCTTGCCGCTGATTTAGGGGTTTTTGGGGGGGCTTTCTTGGATGTTTTACTCATATTTACTTTACAGATTTTTCTAATTCTCCTCCCCAGTTTGCTGGGAGGGGTAATTCCAAAGGTTGTTTTAAGTTACTCTCAGACTTCCACACTGCCTTCTCCTGACCCAGCTCTCGCTCCTCTTCCTTTCACTTCTGTTGGAGGGAGATCTATCCCAGGTTTTTTGTCAGTACCCTCGTGTCCAACTCACCGTCGTCTGAGAAATGACTAGGGGCACCTATACACTATGTGAACAGAGCCTCCCTCGTTAAGCGATCCACAGCTACCTCTTCTCCCAGGGGTGCGACCAACCCAGTACCCCGGGGACGTAAAGCACACACCCCTAGAAAGTATCACTCAGGGGGACCTCCCACTCCTCCCTCCTTGCAGTCCGCGGTTAATTCTCTGGCGTAGGCCCCCAGTATGGAAGGACTTTATACGGTGACAAAGGCTCTAGGTATCCTTTCGGGCTATGTCCCTCTGAGGGGTTAAGAGGGGGTGAGAGGGGGTGGCTAGGAGAGTGCCTGTTAGGTATGGTTTACTGGAACAGTTTTACACACACAGGGACCTTGGGGGGAAGATTAAATATCAAAAGACAGGATATAAAGCCCAAAATTACCGAGAGAGTGGGCATCGGTAATCCCCCCCTTTTTTTTGGAGGGGGTGGGCTCCTCCCCTAGTGGTAAGTCAGGTGATAGCCTGCAACGTTATGATCTAGGGCCCTAAGGCTCCTTGCTCTGTTGATTTAGCAAAAAAATAAGTACAGTGCACTATCACGACCAGGCTCCTTCTAAATTGAGGTCCCGGTTATTCCTCGTTAATAACAATTTACCAATCCTTGCAAACACTTAAGAAGACCGTTGTTCAGTCCGGGTATAAGTCCCTATGCGGGTTTTGCAGTATGGAAATGCAACGGACCCCCTACTTCAAAACACAAAATATAAAACAAAGAGAAAAGGACGGCTGGTAACTGCAGTGATATCAAACTTGCTTTAAAAGTCCTGTAAAAAATACATCCATCAAAACCTTAAGTCTGCTAGTCCAGTTTAACACGGAGATTCCAGATCCAGAGTCCTCCTTAGAAAGATATAAGCTGGCAGAAGGTATAGATAGATACTTGCTTACCTTTCGCCGCTGATTTGAGCTCGCCCCTCTCAGAGGGAGTTAGTAGCCGGAGGTACTCACGGTCCGGGGGGGCCCCATCGAACATCCGGATGATAAGAGCTTTGCTGGAGTGAGAGAGCATCGGGGGTCAGGATCGGCGGGAGAGACAGCTTGCCATAGGGTAAAGAGAGATTACCCCGATCTTGGTCTCGCCAGTGTCAGCAAGTTGGCCCGGGTCCTACTAGGCATCGCCCGAGCTCAGTCCTGGCGCTCAGAGGCACACGGCGCATACCTTCCATGGAGCGCCGGCGTCTTCCCTCCTCGCGGTCAGCGCTGCCTCAGGTCGCCCGCTGCATCAGGCCCCTCCCTCCGTGCTCAGCTACGTCAGCACGTCCTGGCGCATCCCCGCCTGTCCCCTACTCATGCTATGTGCGTTTCTTTTTAAGATAAAAGTGGTTACTGCATCCGCTCCCCCCTCAGCTTCAAACGTCACTTCCGCCCTATATATATATATATATATATATATATATATATATATATATATATATATATATATATAAAGAAGGTCAGTATGGTGGCCTGAAATTATGGGAGGAGCCCGGGGGGTATTTAATCAGCCCACTGGCTGCCGGTCTTTGTCGGTTTCCTGTGTGAGATACCCACCCTCCCTTCCCCTTTTCAGGGCATTTCTCAAGTATTCTTACTCCAAACAGAATACTCATTTCACATCATTTCATAGCTACTCTCATTTCATCATTTCTTATCTAGGGTATGCCCCCTTATTTTGGTGTACCATACGATAGACCAAGGCACACTTTCAGGTCCATTTCATGTGGTAAGTTTGTGTTAAACCTGTATGTCATCTCTACACGTATCGGCCATAGGGCTTTAAACCACAAATATATATATATATACACACACATAGATATACACACACACACACACACACAGTTTCTCACACAAGTGAGTACACCCCTCAGTCACATTTTTGTAAATCTTTTCTTCTATCTTTTTATGTGACAACACTGAAGAAATGACACTTGTCTACAATGTAAAGTAGTGAGTGTACAGCTTGTATAACAGTGTAAATTTTCTGTCCCCTCAAAATAACTCAACACACAGCCATTAATGTCTAAACCGCTGGAACCGTCGGAAAAACCTTCAGAGTTTATTCCGACGGGAAAACCGGTCGTGTGTACAGGGGTACAGGGATGGCTCTGTAGGGGCATTCGGGATCATGCCAACTCACGCCAATGCAGTGTTTCTCTCTCCTCACACGGATACAGAGTGTGAGGAGAGGACAGAGAAACACAGCAGCTGCGTGAGATGAACCGGGCATTATCCCGCATTGTTGACAAAGTGATCACTCCATCATTGGACAGAGCCATCACATGGTAAAGGGCTGCTATGATTGGCCCTTTACCTCGATCCATGATGCGCTGGGTCCCACAGACCCAGCAATCACGGACACTTCCGGGTGTGAATCCCAGGGGGGGCATGTGAGAAGCCTGAGCACGGGAGAACGTCAATAGATGCCCTCCCAGAACTAGCCAGCCATGCTGTAGCCATCATTTAGCTATAGGAAAGTATATTGAAGTGCGGTCGGCAAGTAGTTAAAGTGAAACAATAAAAATAAAAAAATTCCTTTAAATATAGTGCCTGGGGTGTCCCCTTAGTCTGCCTGTAAATTGGTGCATCTGTACCGTGTATAGAACCTGCAGCAAAACTGACACGTCTAAAAAAAATAATGAATTAAATGACATTTCCAGCAATATAAAAATAAATAAAAAAACAGCAGCATGGTGCCCCTCCCCCCCCCCCCCCAATCCATACCAGACCCTTGTAGTCTGGTATAGATTTTAAGGGAAACCACACGAATAATAAAAAACAGCGTGGGGTCCCCTCAAAATCTATACCAGACCCTTATCCGAGCATGCAGCTCTTCATACACACTCAGAGCTCCGCCTCTTCATCCACCTACAGAAACCATGGCCGGCTTCCCGACCCCACTCCTTAATAACCAGCTGTTCACTGCACCCTGATTGGGCAAGGCCTTACCCAATCAGGGCTTAGAATGCACTGTGCAGGACGCAGTGCATTGCAGAGCGTTCAGGGTGGGGTGTTCGCCAAACGGACAAACAGGCAATGTTCAGACCAAACTTTTTGCTCGGCCCAAACTGTTTACCCAACTTTAATTGCAACAAACATGCTGTGTATAAATTATAACTACCAATAATTGTCAATCATCTACCTGATGATGGTGAGGGATGGTGTGATCTTCCTGTGTGGAATCCCGGGAATACAGAGGACGGGGACATCTCTCTGGTGGGTTCCTGGTATTTGGTGGCTCCATCATATCCTTGTGTCCTTCTGAAAACTCCTCCATCACTCCATACTCCTCATCCTCCTCTTTATACTCTTCTTTAACATCAATATTATCACCCCCGAGGTTTCCACTCTGAATATATAATAAAACATTCATTGTAACAAACATGCTGTGTATAAATCAGAACTACCAATAATTGTCACTCATCTACCTGATGATGGTGGGGGATGGTGTGACCTTCCTGTGTGGAATTCCGGGAATACAGAGGACGGGGACATCTCTCTGGTGGGTTCCCATTACTGGATCCATCTGTAGGAAACACACACACTGACTGAATACATTGTTTCTATGTGTTTATCAGATGATGGGGGATCTAGGTGGAGCCTCCGTACTGCTCTCTCCTTTACAATAAAGTCTTCTCTTACCCGGTGATGTGAGGGGCGGCTGATTGTCCATCATGATGTCCTTGTAGAGATCCTTGTGTCCTTCTAAATACTCCCACTCCTCCATGGAGAAATAGACAGTGACATCCTGACACCTTATAGGAACCTGACATACACAATGATACAGTCACCATCCAGACACATCCCTTGTCTGTTACTGGATAATGTCCCAGAATTCCCGGCACCGCTCACCTCTCCTCCATCATCTCTCTGGTGACTTCTAGAATCTTCTTTGTATTTCTCTATTCTATCAGGGAGGGAGGTGGAGGCAATGTGATGGTCATATGATCTCCAGACTTTACAGGAAGAAAACTCTAGATCTGAACACAAATAGTAAAATCAAATGATGTGATCAGGTGACGTGCGGAGGAACGGAGTGTAAATAGCAGACAATTTTCTCCAGAGCTCTTAATGGTGGGGATGGATTTTGCTGAGTGCTGCTGCCAAGTTTCCACCCCCCAGGATCACTGCAGGTGTGGAGAAAAGCTGTGTAAGAGGATATGGAGGAGAGAGGAGGAGGAGATCCAGGAATCAGGATAAAGGTCAGGACAAGCAACAGACGAGCGCATCCAAGAGATGAAGCCATCGGGGTCACTACACAGAAAATCAATCCAAGGAAACAACAGGCAGGACGAGGAATAGCAAGAAGGAGCTCAGAGACAAATGAGAATATTGTTCAGCCAATGGGAGATTATCTCAGCATGACTTACATAATGAAGGAGATGAGGGGGAGGGGAGGAAGTCACTTATGGTGACCATAGAGACATGGAAATTCAGCTGGTTCAGCAGGGATCGGTCACATTTCCATCCATGTGTGGTCACTCCCGGATAAAAGTCACTCGATCATCGGCTGCAGCCAATAGCTTCATCACTGATCTGTGTATTCTGAGAGCGGAGGAGCGCCCCCCCATTGTCAGAATACAATAGTGCAGCGGGGAGGATTCCCCCATCCCCCTCCAATGTGTGGATGGGGGAATCACTTCAGTTTTTTCCTCTCATCCTGCTGGATGAACGATAAAACTGAACCATGTATGACCAGCTTTGGAGGGAAGATATATAAATCATTAGTGATGGGCTCCGGTGTGTTGGAAACCCCACGTTCTGGATCCTGCCAGGAAGCCGACACTACACAGCGCTAATCACAGGCAGTGAGACATTTCCTGGTCTGCAGCAGCACAGATCGGTTAATGTCTCACTGCCTGTGATTAGCGCTGTGCAGTGTCGGCTTCCTGGTGGGATCCAGAATGTGGGGTTTCCAACACACCCGAGCCCATCACTATTCATCATCAACTGATCCCCCTGAAGGGGTTAATCTAGGTTTGCACACTATATATGTGTGTATCATCATCTGCTGGAGATAAAAGACATCACAGTGACTATGGAGGAAGAGGACGGACATGACGGGGGGGTTACTGGGTGTAAATAGAAAATAAGATCTTATTACCTCCTCTGCTGCTTCTTCCAGTAATGTCTTCTCTCTACTTCCTCCCGACTCACCTCTCACCCGGAACTTCCTGTCTGTACCTGACATCACTTCCTGTCTCCTGAGAGTGGAACTCCACATTTGACTGGAAACATGTGGCCTCCACTCCACACTTTTTTTTTTTGGATGTTTAATGAACTTTAATGTAACAAACATTCAATAGACATTAGAAACAATGTTTCCGGTCACATCTGCATTTCCTGATTGTATCTGGCTGCAGACTGGAGCTCCACTCTGCACAGGAGTCATGTGACCTCCACAGATTTTTATTTATTTTTTAATCAACTTTAATCCTTTAGTTGGCAGGAGTCTTTTTTTTTTTTTTTTTCATTTTCTGCACGTTTAAAAAATCATTGTAGGGCTGAAGATTACATAAAAAACCCCAAAACATGATATATTTTTTCGGAAAGCAGACACCCGAGAGAATAAAATAGTGGTAAGTTCCAATTTTTTTATGTCATACGATATTACCACAAATACACTAAAGTTAATTCTAGGGCAAAGAAATGCAAGGAATTACCCAATTTTGGTAAAATATAAAAGATGAGGTTGCACCAAGTAAATAGATACTCAACATGTCACACCTTAAATTTGTGTGCGCCCCTGAATGGCGACACATTTCTGTACCCTATATTTTCTATAGGGGTGGTACAAAAGCCCCCTATAGGTCATCAGTTTAGTGTTACGGAGGAGGTCTGGTGATAGAATTATCGCTCTCATTCTGGCGTGTCCGGCGATATGTAACATATGTATCGCAATAAATGTTTTCAAGTGTAGGCGCCCCTGACACTTGTGTTTACATTCATACGTTTGCTATAAATATTGCTATTTTGTTTATACAATAAATTTATAAATTTTATATAATTCTATTTATCCTTTGTTGTTGCCTTAAAAATCCCGCTTCAAGAGGTTCATTATTTACCATTTCTGGGGATGATGGCAACCCTACATGTCCTGTGATTAGAGTTCAATTTATTAATTACATTCATACGTGTATATATGTGGAGGTGGGGGGCCTCAACATTGTTTTGGGGGGGGGGGGGGAATTGAAGGTTCTTTGGTGTTTTGTTAACCCACTTCACCTCGGGAAGATTTACCCTCTTCATGACCAGGCCATTTTTTTGCGATGCAGAATAAATAATATAATATAATAAATAATAATGCTGGAGATTTTGGAGGAATTGTATACAGAAGGAGGCCAAGAGTTTGTTGACGAGACCCCCCCTTGGCATTTAAGGGAGAGACTATCAATACAAATTTTAGACCAAAATCAAGCTTCTACCCGCACTGGAATAAGGGCAACTTCATACCCACTTTTTATGAGGTTGGGATGGAAGAGTTTAGGAAGATGTGTGGTGACAAAGGTTACAAATATAAAAAGGGCCATGAAGTAGGTATGGAGGGCCCTCTGAGCAGCCTGAGAAAGAATTCAGAAATTGTAATTACAAAAGCAGATAAAGGTGGAGGCTTTGTCATACAAGATAGGGATTAATATTTGGAGGAAGCCTTTAGACTGATCGGTGATACCAACACATACGAAAGACTCCTATGGGACCCTACTGGTAGCTATAATAACGAGCTTAAAGAGCCGTTGGACAGGGCACTATTGAATCAGGTCCTGACTAAAAGCGAGCATCAATTCCTATATTCAAAACATCCAGTGGTCCCTCACTTCTACCACATACCGAAGGTGCATAAGGACATGGAGAAGCCTCCAGGTAGACCAATCATTGCAGGAATTGATAGTCTGACCAGCAATCTTGGTTTCTCCAGGGATTGGTAAACAGCATGCCATCATACATAAAGCACTCAGGCCATGCCCTAGAGATTTTGACTGCGTATACATGGGAGAAAGGATACAGATGGTTATCGCTCGATGTAGCGTCCCTGTATACATCCATTCGGCATGAATTTGGCCTTAGAGCCGTAGAGTACTATTTGGCGGAAGCACATTTGTTCAACCCTGTACAAGCCCAATTCATATACGAGTGTATCGAGTTTGCCTTGACCCACAAATACTTTTCATTTATGGATAGTTTCTATAGGCAGGTAAAGGGCACAGCCATGGTGGCTAGGTTTGCTCCCAGCTATGCAAATTTATTCATAGGGTATTGGGAGCTTAAATATATTTGGGCTAACAACCCATTTGGGAGGAACCTAGTCCTGTATGCACGGTACATCGATGATGATATCATTTGGAACGGTACCGACAATGTACTGGAAGGATTTCTTGCACATTGTGCACGGAATCCCTTCGGAACCTCGTTTACACATGTGGTAGATGAAACGTCCTTCGTCTTTCTAGACCTAGAGCTACGGGCCGACGATAATGGAGTAATCCATTCAAGAACTCATTTAAAGCCGAGTGCTGGCAATTCTTACCTTCACGCCCACAGCCATCATCATCCTAGGTGGATTAAGAATGTCCCCATTGGTCAGTTTTGTAGACTTAGGCGGACTCGTACACTAAAAAATGATTATGAAGAACCAAGCCTGATTCTAAAAAGCTAATTTAAAGAGAAGGGGTACAAAGATGAGCACATAGAAGAAGCCTTTCAAAAATATCTACAGCTGTATGACAATGTCTGTGCAGGGGGTGAGAAAATTACAAAATATGATAGAGACGAACAACCACAAGTAAGGTTTTGTACTAGATTTAACAACAAAGCCACCATTATTCAAAAAATATTCAGAAAAAAAAATGGAAGATTCGAGTAGAGTGAAGAAGATAAGGAACATAGGGCTCAACAATCCTTGGACCACCATCTTTGACCAAAAAGACAGTTTTAGGTGTGGGAGTAATAATTGTGGCAATTGCGCACATATGTGCCACAGGAAAAAGGAATGTAGTCGGAGTTGATGGCAAGGGCTATAAGATCAAGCAGTTCATCAACTGTGGCACCCCATATGTCATATATGGCCTCCTGTGCCCCTGTGGCCTCACATATGTTGGTTGGACTTCACGGCCAATAAGGACAAGGATGAATGAGCACAGAAGTAATATTTCAACATAAAAAGAAAAATATTTGGTACCAAGACATTTCAAGGAGGTCCATAATAGTAATACAGACGACCTCAAAGTGTTTGGAATAGAGGCCATATCAAATGACTTAGATAGTGGTAAAAAGTATCAGATATTATGCACAAGAGAGGCGTTTTGGATTTTTACTTTGGGGACTTTAGCCCTGCATGGCCTGAATGAGGAAATTGAACTGCATAATGTAGTATGGCTCTTGTAGTACCCACAGAGGCCCCTAGTACATGTGTTTTAGCTATGGTGATCCTTTCTCTTACTTTTATCGCTAATCTGGTTTGGGCGTGTGGCCCCCTCTTTCTGTGATATAGATATTATCAATAGAGGCTCGGCCCAAACACCTAGTCTGGTCATACCCATGGCATTGAGCTGTGTTGCTGTGTAGATATAAGGGTGCATTGAATTTTGGAATTAGATGATAACCACAATGGTTTTTTTTGCTGCAGATATGGATAGGAGTAATGTGTGTAGATGGTAGGTTTGGATACGGTAGTTCGATAGTGAGGTTAAAGGTATGTAATAGATTTTTAGAATAATGAATCTTTTTGTAACACTATTTTTTAACTAACATGATTTGTTTTTATAAAACGTATTAGACTAAAGTGGGGTAATGGGCTCTCCGTGAAACAATTGAATATAATGACCGTATATATATTGCTAATTGGATACGGATATTACAATTATGTTTACTATGTACATGGAAGCTCCAACGGTGTATTGTCATTACTTAGCTTAGTTTCATTGTTTCAATGCACAGTGGGTTGGCGGTATTGTGTTCATAGAAGAATCCATTATTGTATTTGTATTTATTCATTTCAGTATTGCTGCATACATGCATGTATATGCTTGTATTTATATTTTTATATACGTACATGTCTATATATGTTTTAATGGTTTTTATTATTGGTTGTACACCCGCGTATATCTATATACATGTAGGTGTGTGGAGGGTTTTGTACAGGTGTGGATATATGTTTTAGTGCCAGGAATGCTTTTATGGAATGGTTATGAGATTCCTTTGAACATTTCCATTGCCTTTTAAGAAAACATTTTCAATTATTCTGTAACGACACCCCGAGTATGAAAGGGGTGGAAGCCGCTTGGGACATTCCATTTCCGAACCCAAAGGCAGCTACCGAACACTTCAATCAGCCGAACAAGAAACCATACGAATAATTCTTCCCCCCAAGTACGAGACGAGGCTCTGTACGGAGGGTCAAACAGGAATCAGACTCTTTATTGAAACAAGTGCAGGCTCTTTTTATACACTTGAGAATACTACAGGCGCCACATGAACAATGACCCGGATCCACCCACAACATCACACAATGGTTACATAACAAGCTCCCAATACACATTATTCTGAGAATCAATACCTCCCCTAGCAGACAACAGGTGAGTTCATTAACACACTTAATAATAGGTGAAGGGAAAACTGCCTCAGACAAGATTAACACGATATACTTATCCAGACAGAAGCAACATCGTTAAGCAATAGATGGTTGGTCTCTTACATTGAACTTCCTGGAATGCCCATATAAGGAGTTATACTTCCTGGACATAGACCTCACAGTGTACAGGGGATAACATCTTCATATTTCTTGAGAGATATTGTTAATGAATATTACTGTCCCATTTGAAGTAATCCAATCATATTCTCAGGGTTCATTCTTTTCTTGGTCACCCTGCACCCAAAAGTGACTCCCGTCACATTTAGGTCATTGTTAATGGGGTGAGTGACCTCCTTCTCAAGTGTATAAAAGCCTGTATTCTTGTTCAAATAAACAGTTCTTATTCTGGTTTACTCCAAGACTGGTGCTGTCTAGTTCTTGGGGTAACTATAGCCAGATCCACTGGTCTCATGTTCCAGAGTTTGGGAAGCAGCTTCTTGGCGGAGATACCCAGTCAAGGTGTCCGGAGACCGTCACAGGTTCTAAGTTAAGACTTTTTTTGAGGGTCTCTTACCCTTCATTCCCTTACTTAATTTAATGCCCATAATGACTGGCCAGTCTTCTCTCTTCTCTACTTGTGCCTATACCCTCTTGCCTCTAAACTACTTTATCTAGCAGATGTGTGCTACATATACCTGTGAACACTCCGATGGAGAGTAGACAGTGACAAAATAACATATAGCCACCAATCAATACAGTTTGATTAAGGGGAGTAAAATAGGTACCCTTTGTCCCGAAAATGTCTTACCGATCAAGGAAGTCTGATAACTCAAATGTAAGCAAAAGGCTGATTATCAGAAATTCCAGGATTGTCTGAAGCTCCTCGTTTTGGATTCTCAGGGTCACCTGTAAATCACCTCCTAGGCAAAGCTCGCCATCTGATATGGAAGTTTATTGATAGGCAACCCCTATCCTCATATTGATTATTGGTTCCAAATTAATAATAACTACTGCAGTAGGGAACAGACACAAAAGAGACACTCCGCATCTTTCCAAATTACTGTTGTGTTTTATTATGACGCAAATGAAGGTTTTTATACACATGTTTACATAGGTATCACATTAATATTACAATTGTACTTGTAAGGGGCGTAACATATGCAGGCTAATTATAATCAGGACTCGAAAGAATGCAAACATGTAATGAAAACATTATTAGTGCCGTGTGCAATACATACAAAATAGCATACAATTATATACAGAACTTACACATTTCCTCTACAGAAAAAACATGTCCCCAAATTACCTCTTTTGTAAAGTAGACAGAGACACCAGTACTGGAGTTTAATAAGGCGTCCGCTAACACCAGTGCTGGGGGTTTTATAATGCGTCCGCTGACACCAGTACTGGGGTTTTTATAATGCATCCGCTGACACCAGTGCTGGGGTTTAATAATGCATCCGCTGACACCAGTGCTGTGGTTTAATAATGCATCCGCTGACACCAGTGCTGGGTTTAATAATGCGTCCGCTGACACCAGTGCTGGGGGTTAATAATGCGTCCGCTGACACCAGTGCTGGGTTTAATAATGCGTCCGCTGACACCAGTGCTGGGGTTTAATAATGCATCCGCTGGCACCAGTGCTGGGGTTTAATAATGCGTCCGCTGACACCAGTGCTGGAGTTTAATAATGCGTCCGCTGACACCAGTGCTGGGGTTTAATAATGCGTCCGCTGACACCAGTGCTGGGGTTTAATAATGCGTCCGCTGACACCAGTGCTGGGGGTTTTATAATGCGTCCGCTGACACCAGTGCTGGGGTTTAATAATGCGTCCGCTAACACCAGTGCTGGGGGTTTTATAATGCGTCCGCTGACACCAGTGCTGGGGTTTAATAATGCATCTGCTGACACCAGTGCTGGGTTTAATAATGCATCCGCTGACACCAGTGCTGGGGTTTAATAATGCGTATGCTGACACCAGTGCTGGGGTTTAATAATGAGTCCACTGACAACAGTGCTGGGTTAATAATGCGTCCGCTGACACCAGTGCTGGGGTTTAATAATGCGTCTGCTGACACCAGTAGTGGGGTTTAATAATGTGTCCGCTGACAACAGTGCTGGGTTAATAATGCGTCCGCTGACACCAGTGCTGGGGTGTAATAATGCGTCCGCTGACAACAGTGCTGGGGGTTAAGAATGCGTCCGCTGACACCAGTGCTGGGGTTTAATAATGCGTCCGCTAACACCCGTGCTGGGGTTTAATATTGCGTACGCTGACACCAGTTCTGGGGTTTAATAATGCATCTGCTGACACCAGTGCTGGGGGTTAATAATACGTCCGCTGACACCAGTGCTGGGGTTTAATAATTCATCCGCTGACAACAGTGCTGGGGGTTAATAATGCATCCGCTGACACCAATGCTGGGTTTAATAATGCGTCCGCTGACACCAGTGCCGGGGGTTAATAATGCATCCGCTGACACCAGTACTGTTGTTTTTGAAGTTTGCATGCGGCCCCCATGGGATATGAAAACTTGTCTTGTGGCCCTCAGGTAATTTGAGTTTGAGACCCCTGCTCTAAAGCAAACAATGGTTAACAATAAAACACTATAAAAATATGAGATTAACTCAATAAAACAACAACTTTTTTTAACTGAAATCTATATCAAAAAAGTGAAAAAAATATATATGCTGAAGCAAAGGAGCAATCCACTCACTGACCACACAGGCCCCTCATGCTTGGGCATGCACATTTTTTTAAACTGTGTATGAGAAATCTCCTCCTGCAGCGCCGCAGGCACGGATTTATGTATTCTGAGAGCAACACCCTGCTTGCTGTCAGAATAAACAGATCAGTGCTGCAGCGGATTGGTGTTCCTGCAAAGTAAACTGCAACGGTTAAAGCGTAACTCCACTTTTGTTGAGAAAAAAACATCCCCCTCTGGGTGATCTGTGTACATTGCAGGGATTATAACTACCTTTGTTGTGGATTCCTACCTTTTGTTATTCTGAAAAAATCCCTGTGTGTTTGTCTGTGCCTCTGTTCTGAGTGAGTCTAATGGGAGTGGTTTCATAATTAACTGTCAGGTGTGCAGATGCAGGGCACTAATGAGGAAAGCTGCTGGGCCTGCATCCCTTTAGATGTGTTCCTATTGAAAGTATCTCTCCAAAAAAATCACATTTTTGTTTCAGGAGATGCCTGAAATCTGACTTGTATCTTAGGGCAGACTTCTGGGAAAATTGGTGAGCCAATCACACAAGCAGGAAATTATGTTTCTGGGGAGTGGTCAGTACACACTCTGTGTACAGAACAACTCCAGGTAGCCATATTGCAATGTATTCTCAGAACATTACATTGGCTGCAGATTGAAAAGGAAAGGTAATTTTTAATAACATTCAATTACAATATGATTAGTGTCACAATTCTATGCACTATATTATTTTTTCTTTAGTTGCTTTATTTCCCACGCAAGTGGAGTTACCCTTTAACCACTTCACGCAAATTGCTGTACCCGTACGTCGGTACTTTGACACTAAATACCGTTGTTATGGCAGCAGCTAGCTTACATAGTTACATAGTAGGTGAGGTTGAAAAAAGACACAAGTCCAACCTCTGTGTGTGATTATATGTCAGTATTACATTGTATATTCCTGTATGTTGCCGTCGTTCAGGTGATTATCTAATAGTTTCTTGAAACTATCAATGTCCCCGCTAAGGCCACCGCCTGTGGAAGGGAATTCCACATCCTTGCCGCTCTTACAGTAAAGAACCCTCTACATAGTTTAAGGTTAAACCTCTTTTCTTCTAATTTTAATGAGTGGCCACGAGTCTTGTTAAACTCCCTTCTGCGGAAACGTTTTCTCCCTAGGTGTCACAGAACCCTGATCACTTGACTCCACCTGAATATATAGGTTCTCCCAGCAGGCCAAGGGATTCAAGAAAACCCCTGCCCATTGGCTGAGATACCCCATATACTCATAACCTGACCTTGGGTTGCCCTTCTCATATCTAGTACCACCAAGTACCCGGCCACCTAGTGGTAGAAGAGAAAAGTGCAACAAGGCCAAACTTAGGGAGAAATCAATAGATCTCTAACAATCAACCAGGATAACTACTCCTGGCAAGTAAATTTGTGAGGAGCTCCCTTACTAAACTCCAGGGTGCTACACAAATAAAACTTACCTGCTAGTGCTAGAAGAGATCAGGCCTGATTCTGCTAACACTGCGGTTATGTGTGCAACGTATCAGAGGTGCCGGTGATCTACTGACACTGCACTTGTTGGGGGCAGAAGGGCTGATCCTGCTAACGCTGCGCTATTAGGGACACTATACTAAGGGGGGACACTAATATAGTTCTGTTCATGATCAGGATATTGATCCATACAGATACTATAGTAAGGGGGGGGACACTAATATAGTTCTGTTCATGATCAGGATATTGATCCATACAGATACTATAGTAAGGGGGGGGGACACTAATATAGTTCTGTTCATGATCAGGATATTGATCCATACAGATACTATAGTAAGGGGGGGACACTAATATAGTTCTGTTCATGATCAGCAAATTGATCATACAGATACTATACTAGTAATGCTGGTGATCAGGATATTGATCCATACAGACACTATACTAGTAATGACAATGATCAGGATATTGATCCATACAGACACTATACTAGCAATGACAATGATCAGGATATTGATCCATACAGACACAATACTAGTAATCGCGGTGATCAGGATATTGATCCATACAGACACTATACTAGCAATGACAATGATCAGGATATTGATCCACACAGACACTATACTAGTAATGGTGGTGATCAGGATATTGATCCATACAGGCACTATACTAGTAATGTTGGTGATCAGGATATTGATCCATACAGACACTATATTAGTAATGGCGGTGATCAGGATATTGATCCATACAGACACTATACTAGCAATGACAATGATCAGGATATTTATCCATACAGACACTATACTAGCAATGACAATGATCAGGATATTGATCCATACAGACACAATACTAGTAATCGCAGTGATCAGGATATTGATCCATACAGACACTATACTAGCAATGACAATGATCAGGATATTGATCCATACAGACACTATACTAGTAATGGTGGTGATCAGGATATTGATCCATACAGACACTATACTAGTAATGTTGGTGATCAGGATATTGACCCATACAGACACTATATTAGTAATGGCGGTGATCAGGATATTGATCCATACAGACACTATACTAGTCATATGAACACTGAGGGCTCCTTCTGCTGATCCCGTGTTTATCGAGAGTTAGTGGAAGTTTGGTGCACTAGTTGTGGACGTGGGGATGAACGGCCGGATATCGGATCGGTGGTCGGCCATTACGCACACGGAGTTCTACTGGCGTCTCCAAAAAGTGGCAGTCTGTGCTTGCCACCTCCAGAGGAGAATGCCGAAGGACTCCCCTTCGTCTTTGTCGCAGATGAAGCGTTTGCGTTGACTCCCCATGTGATGAGGCCGTTCCCGATGAGGACCCTCACCCCGGACCAGAGGGTCTTCCAACTACAGGCTGTCCAGAGCCAGAAAGAGTTGTTGGTGAGAACGCTTTTGGCATCCTGGCCCAGCCGCTTCCGGCCTGTTCCTGACGGCATTTAACTTGGCGGAATACAAACTGAACCACATAGTTCTTGCCTGTTGCATATTGCACAACTTCCTCAAAAGACATAACAGGAACTATGTGGTGCCCGTTGGCCCAGATGTGGAGGGCCCTCCAAATGCCGAACTCACAGCCCTTCGAGTGGCACGTCCAGGCTTGCCCCCTCTAAATGCCCGTGTGGTCCGGGTCCAATATATGCAGTACTTTGTGGGTAGGGGGGCCATTGCTCTGCCTGACGATGTGTGAGAGGCATTTTTTAAATAAATCTGATATTTTAACCAACCTATGATTTCATGTCATTTCAGTCTTCTTTTTAGCTTATTTTACTTTGACATTTTTTCCCTTTGCCTTCGACAGTGATCAGGATATTGATCCATACAGACAATATACTAGTAATGTTGGTGATCAGGATCCTATAGCGTGAGTGTGATAGTGTGTGGGCAATCTAATGCTAGCTGACCCTGGCGCTATCTGACGTAACAAGTGACCCTAATACAGCAATTGTTGAAAAATACTGTACACTGACGCTGTACTAATGGCACTAGTTGGGTGACAGGGGGGATCAAAGGGTAAATGAGGGCAATCAATGGGGTTAAATGTGCCAATCTAAGGTGTGTGGGTGTAAAGTGTGATGATTATACTCACAGTGTGGTGTTCTCTTCTCTTCCTGAACCGAAAAGGACTCGGGAAGAGAAGAAATCACAAGATAGCTCCCCATGTTTACAAAATACATTGGCTGGGACCTGCTGACAAACTTGTCCTGCAGCCAATGACAGTGGAGGTTTCTGGGTGTGCGCGTGCATGGGTGTGGACCTGGAAGAAAGACATGACATAAAAGTACATTACCAGACCTGTCTGAGCCGCCCATCCATTGTATTTTTACGACACTTCATCCATGTCTTTGGTGATCTCTGATCTCCTTATGAACTGTTTCTTACATGATGAAGATCAGCCATGGAGTATATCTGAGGTGTATATCAGGGTGTGCTTCTTCCACACATGAGAGCTGTGATGTCCAGCAACATTCATATAGAAGACATTTCCCACACTCAAGGCACTAATACACATCGAGGGTTGTGTGGGATCCCTGATGTACAGGAAGACAGGACTTCAGTGAGGAACAATTTCCTCACTCCGGACAGGAATACGGTTTCTCCCCTGTATGAGATCTCTGATGTTTGTAAAGATGGGACGTCTGTGAAAAACATTTCCCGCACTCAGGGCAGGAATACGGCTTCTCCCCCGTGTGAGATCTCTGATGTCTGGAAAGACTGGACTTCACTGAAAAACATTTCCTGCACTCAGGACAGGAATATGGCTTCTCCCCCGTGTGAGATCTCTGATGTGTGTAAAGATAAGACTTCTGTGAAAAACATTTCCCGCACTCAGGACTTGAATACGGCTTCTCTCCCGTGTGAGATCTCTGATGTGTGTAAAGATAAGACTTCTGTGAAAAACATTTCCCGCACTCAGGGCAGAAATACGGCTTCTCCCCCGTGTGAGATCTCTGATGTGTGTAAAGATAGGACTTCTCAGAAAAACATTTCCCGCACTCAGGACAGGAATACGGTTTCTCCCCTGTGTGAGATCTCTGATGTGAATAAAGACTGGACTTATCTGAAAAACATTTCTCGCACTCAGGGCAGGAATACGGCTTTTCCCCCGTGTGAGATCTCTGATGTCTGTAAAGTCTGGACTTCAGTGAAAAACATTTCCCACACTCAGGACAGGAATACGGCTTCTCCCCCGTGTGAAATCTCTGGTGTCTGTAAAGACTGGACTTCTGTGAAAAACATTTCCCACACTCAGGACAGGAATAAGGCTTCTCTCCTGTGTGAGAACTCTGATGTATGTAAAGATGGGACTTCTGTGAAAAACATTTCCCGCACTCAGGGCAGGAATACGGCTTCTTTCCTGTGTGAGATCTCTGATGTGTGTAAAGACTGGACTTCATTGAAAAACATTTCCCGCACTCAGGATGGGAATACGGCTTCTCTCCTGTGTGAGATCTCTGATGTTTATTAAGATGGGATTTAAAACGGAAACATTTCCCGCACTCAGGACAGGAATACGGCTTTTCCCCCATGTGAGATCTTTGATGTATATTAAGATGGGATTTAAAACGGAAACACTTCCCGCACTCAGTACAGGAAAGCCTCTTCTCTGTTGGAAGGACGGCCCCGTCCCTCACAGTCTGAGGTTCCTCAGGATAAGAGGAATACGATGGTCCATCTACACTGTGTGGTGCCGGATGGACATTTGAGGTAGTCGGGTTTTCTCCTGGACTATACTGTGTGATGTCCTCATCTTCTACTTTACAGTCTGGAGACAAAGTGAGACAATCCTCTGAGGTTTTCCTCATCTCCCGTCCATCTACTAAAATAGAAATAAAGAGATTATTACCAGACATGAGCAGACAAGACACTTCAAGACACTGACACACCCAATGTGTCAGGTGTATGTGTTCCTTTAAGAGGACCAAAAGTAAGTCAAAGAGATGATAACATCTCTGGCTCTGCAGGGATACTGATGCATGGATGTGGTTTCTCTATAAAGATCCATGACAAGCTCAGGAAAAAAGTGTTTCCCACATTGAAGTGTTATCATCTCTTTGACTTACTTTTGGTCCTCTTAAAGGAACACATACACCTGACACATTTGGTGTGTCAGTGTCTTGAAGGCTTTCATTGCCTTTCCTCACCAATAGAATTTCCCAGCGTCCCTAAATTGTTTATTGATTTTAATTTTAATATTAGCTTATCGGTTCGCTACTGCCCCCTGCAGCTGCAATTTGTTGGGGTCAGTGAGGGATACACCCTCCCGGGTGACCGCAAGCATTTGCCGGGCCGTGAGGCCGAACTTGAGCTTTTTAATTAATTTGTCGGTCTATCTTGTTGCCCTGAAGAAGCCAATGCCTTGTAGGGAAATATGTAGGGAAGACCTGACCTGATTAGCTCTCTGAAGGCTGATTACCATACCACTGGCCTTCATCTTTTGGATTTCACTCCCTAACATTTATGTGTTTTTATCATTGTTGGTCTTTTGTGATAAAAAACTTTTTTTTGTGATGTAATAAAATTAAATATTTTTTTTATATATCATGGTGTACATATGTTTTTTGGTACCGCAATAATCCCTTCTTTTCTTTCCAATTTATTCAATTTTGCCTATTGGGATGAGGTGCCTTATTTAAACATGGACCCTATTGCAACTTCCATTCTATGACTCTACTGAAGAAATGACACTTGTCTACAATGTAAAGTAGTGAGTGTACAGCTTGTATAACAGTGTAAATTTGCTGTCCCCTCAAAATAACTCAACACACAGCCATTAATGTCTAAACTGCTGGCAACAAAAGTCAGTGCACCCCTAAGTGAAAATGTCCAAATTGGGCCCAAAGTGTCAATATTTTGTGTGGCCGCCATTATTTTCCAGCACTGCCTTAACCCTCTTGGGCATAGAGTTCACCAGAGCTTCACAGGTTGCCACTGGAGTCCTCTCCCATTCCTCAATGACGACAAATCACGGAGCTGGTGGATGTTAGAGACCTTGCACTCCTCCACCTTCCCTTTGAGGATGCCCCACATATGGGTTTAGGTCTGGAGACATGCTTGGCCAGTCCATTACCTTTACCCTCAGCTTCTTTAGCAAGGCAGTGGTCATCTTGAAGGTGTGTTTGGGGTGGTTATCATGTTGGAATACTGCCCTGCGGTCCAGTCTCTGAAGGGAGGGGGATCATGCTTGGCTTCAGTATGTCACAGTACATGTTGGCATTCATGGTTCCCTCAATGATCTGTAGCTCCCCAGTGCCGGCAGCACTCATGCAGTCCCAGACCATGACACTCCCACCACCACGCTTGACTGTAGGCAAAACACACTTGTCTTTGTACTCCTCACCTGGTTGCCCCCACACACGCTTGACACCATCTGAACTAAATACGTTTATCTTGGTCTCATCAGACCACAGGACATGGTTCCAGTAATCCATGTCCTTAGTCTGCTTGTCTTCAGCAAACTGTTTGCAGGCTTTCTTGTGCATCATCTTTAGAAGAGGCTTCCTTCTGGGACAACAGCCATGCAGACCAATTTGATGCAGTGTGCGGCGTATGGTCTGAGCACTGACAGGCTGACCCCCCCCCCCCCCTTCAACCGCTGCAGCAATGCTGGCAGCACTCATACGCCTATTTTCCAAAGACAACCTCTGGAAATGATGCTGAGCATGTGCACTCAACTTCTTTGGTCGACCATGGCGAGGCCTGTTCTGAGTGGAACTTGTCCTGTTATACCGCTGTATGGTCTTGGACACCGTGCTGCAGCTCAGTTTCAGGGTCTTGGCAATCTTATTATAGCCTACGCCATCGTTATGTAGAGCAACAATTCTTTTTTTCAGATCCTCAGAGAGTTCTTTGCCATGAGGTGCCATGTTGAACTTCCAGTGACCAGTATGAGAGAGTGAGAGTGATAACACCAAATTTAACACACCTGCTCCCCATTCACACCTGAGACCTTTTAACACTAACGAGTCACATGACACCAGGGAGGGAAAATGGCAAATTGGGCCCAATTTGGACATTTTCACTTAGGGGTGTACTCACTTTTGTTGCCAGCGGTTTTTCGACATTAGTGGCTGTCTGTTGGGTTATTTTGAGGGGACAGGAAATTTACACTGTTATACAAGCTGTACACTCACTACTTTACATTGTAGCAAAGTGTAATTTCTTCAGTGTTGTTACATGAAAAGATAGAATGAAATATTTACAAAAATGTGACTGAGGGGTGTACTGACTTTTGTGAGATACTGTATATACAGCGGTAAATATAAATATCCAGATATATAGTTGGATATTTAATCCACTCTGAGAATAACAGACAGATAGATGTATTATTAGAGGGAGAATCTGTTATATATCAGAATCAGAGATCAATATTATTAAAATGTAAAAAAGAGGTAAAACGCTGTTTTGCAGATGATCAGACAGGAGTGTAATATAATATGATGGATGACAGACTCCCTTGTCATAGACAGGTAGGTGGGTACAAGCTCCCTGCACCTGATGTCACTTATGCTGGCCATACACAAACTCGTTTTTCTTTCAAAAAAACATTCATCCAATTTTCTAACCATTAGTGGGTTCAAATCGGCGTTCATTTTCCACCACAGTGACAGGAAAATTCAAAGGTGCAGAACAGAAAACTTTTCTCCATCGAGCAAATTTTCATATCGTGTATGTAGTTTTTGCTAAGAAGTTACATTAATTTTATAACTGAGTGTTAAAAGCAAGTGGAATTTTTGATCTACTCTAGTTAAAAAAATAGTCCTTTATAGTACAAAACAGCAGATAATCACTACTATAAGGGATTCATTTATACTGCGAAATAGTGAAAGTAATATATCTTATATCATATATATAATAATAATAATAATAAATATACCCAGAAGTAGGATATATGGGGATTTTACCTGGGAGTCACACATGAAGATATATGGAGGTTAGAGGGGGGCTTTTATATTAAAGTAATACTAAAAGCTGAGACTTTTTTTCATGGATAAAATAATTTTATTTATAATGTACAATACTAGTAAACTTTTACTTTATATAATAGTAATGCCTTCTATCACCTCCGGTCTATCAGCCTCCACCTTTTCTGGGGTCAGATGCTGATCTTCCCTGCACAGAGCCCTTAAAGTCATTGTAAATGTTGGATTTTTTTTTTGTCATAGCTCTGTGTAATGGTTCTGCACAGAGCAGCCCTAATTCTCCTTTTTTGGATAGAGTTCCCCTATAGGAAGCTGCAAAGTATAGTATAGAGTTCCCCTATAGGAACCTACAAAGTATAGTATAGAGTCCCCCTATAGGAAGCCGCAAAGTATAGTATAGAGTTCCCCTATAGGAAGGTACAAAGGATAGTATAGAGTTCCCCTATATGAAGGTACAAAAAATGTCTGCCTTTAGAATCACTTACTTCCTTCTCTTGTCCAGGACTACATGTCCCATGAGGAATTAATCCTCACACATTTAAGTTCTCAGGCATTTACTGACATGTATGGATGGTGTACTGAGCTGTATTTTCTGATGTGTAAATAAATAATACATTCTGTATGAAGGCCATCGACTGACCAACTTATCGATTATGAAAATAGTTGACAACCATTTTCATAATCGATTCGTTGTTACAGCCTTACATCTCTGAATCTCCTACCAGTTAATTTCTTTATTCATGGACCTTAGTCAGAGAGGGAGGAAACAACGAGAACTGTCTTTTATATGAGTGACAGTGATGAGGGGATTATAGGACAAGTGTCACCACCCCCTCTATCACTCATTGTCATCTTCCCAACACAAGAAGTCCTGCACTTCCTTATTTAGTCCATGATTTAGTCATGAATAACAGCGGGGCTGAGCCCCACCAGAGGTCAGAGAGTGAGGATGGGGGGAGAACAACCAAGATGAAGAAAGGACTGATCCTGAAGACCACCATCATTGGGTTATTGACTCCTCCGTCATTATCACTTTCCGTTTAAGGTTCCAAAGTTTGAGGATGTTATCACATTATTATCAACACGTAAAAGTATGTGCTCCAAATCAAATCATCAGATATAACATGTCCAGCTGGTAGGAAATGGGTGTAACAAAAGAGAAAACATATTATGTGTATATATAGCAGTGGGTAGAGGGGAAAGATCAGAAGTCAGGACTATGTAATGTACAACATAGAGTATAAGATACAACAGATAGGACTATATAGTATCAGAATGATGTAATGTACAACATAGAGTATATAGTGCAGGGGTCAGGAGTATGTAATGTACAACGGGAGATTATCCGGGAGAAATACAGGAATACAGGATGGGGAACACAGCTCAAGAAAGTGACTGAGTTATTACCGGATGAAATCACCCAGTCCCCACCCTACTCTGGAACAATCAGTGAGCAGTGTAGGTTAAGGAATGTGTTTAGTGTTAATGACCCACCTGTACTGATCTCTGTAGGAGTGTCCTCCTCTATAAATGTCCCCGTTATTCCATACTCCTCCATAGACTGCTGATCATCCCTCACATACCTCTCTTCTTCTTCTGATTTAACCTCAAATTCTATATCGATTGGATCTCCACTCTAAACCAAGAAAATGTGAGAGAATATCATTTGTAAGATATAAGCTTTATTATTGTGACATCACATAAACAATCCACACATTTTCTCCATGAGTCTGTTTTTTATAACCTCTGTCCCACCAACCTTATAACAGTAAGGGATGGTGTGATCTTCCTGTGTGGAATTCCGGGAATACAGATGATGAGGACATCTCTCTGGTGGGTTCCTGGTATTTGGTGGCTCCATCATATCCTTGTTTCTTTCTGAAAACTCCTCCATCACTCCATACTCCTCATCCTCCTCTTTATACTCTTCTTTAACATCAATATTATCATCCCCGAGGTTTCCACTCTGAATATATAATAAAACATTCATTGTAACAAACATGCTGTGTATAAATCAGAACTACCAATAATTGTCAATCATCTACCTGATGATGGTGAGGGATGGTGTGACCTTCCTGTGTGGAATCCCGGGAATACAGAGGATGGGGACATCTCTCTGGTGGGTTTCTGTAGCTGGATGACTCCAACATGGTGTCCTGGTACAGATCTTTGTGTTCTTTTAGAAACTCTGACTCCTCCATCACCCCATCCTCCTCTTTTACCTCTTCTTTAACCTCAATTTTAGACTCTCTCAGGTTTCCACTCTGAATATAGAATAAAAATGACATCAATGGTAACAATGCAGATAATGTACAGATCCTAATGATACTATCAGTGATTGTTCCTCATCTACCTGATGATGGTGGGGGATGGTGTGACCTTCCTGTGTGGAATCCCGGGAATACAGAGGACGGGGACATCTCTCTGGTGGGTTCCCATTACTGGATCCATCTGTAGGAAACACACACACTGACTGAATACATTGTTTCTATGTGTTTATCAGGTGGAGCCTCCGTACTGCTCTCTCCTTTACAATAAAGTCTCCTCTTACCCGGTGATGTGAGGGGCGGCTGATTGTCCATCATGACGTCCTTGTAGAGATCCTTGTGTCCTTCTAAATACTCCCACTCCTCCATGGAGAAATAGACAGTGACATCCTGACACCTTATAGGAACCTGACACACACAATGATACAGTCACCATCCAGACACATCCCTTGTCTGTTACTGGATAATGTCCCAGAATTCCCAGCACCGCTCACCTCTCCTCCATCATCTCTCTGGTGACTTCTAGAATCTTCTTTTTATTTCCCTATTCTATCAGGGAGGGAGGTGGAGGCAATGTGATGGTCATATGATCTCCTGACTTCACAGGAGGAAAATTCTAGATCTGAAAACCAATACTACAATCAAACTTTATTCCCAGAATCTTCCTCAGCTAACCTTTTAAATTCTCCATTTTTATTAAAGCCCCACTTCAGGCTGAGGTATAATTTACCCACACAAAAGAATTCTGGTGTCATTACAACAGTCCTGTTTTTCTTGTGAGGATGCAAAGGGTCCACCCACATTCTTAAAACACTGAATAAAAAGAAAAGTGCCAGATGGAGGGACATTGGGAGGAGGAGCTATGAGGTCAGTGTGAAGTCATAGGATTCTCCATTTGTCAGCACTAATAAAAGTGGTATAATCTGTTAGTATAGACTGATGAAGTGAGAAGGTGATTGGTGGGAAAGGGGACACATATCCAAAATGAAGAGAATGTTTCGGCCCTGTAAGTGGGGAATGTTCTGCCCCTGAAGGGGTTAATCTACATTTCCACACTATATATGTGTGTATCATCATCTGCTGGAGATAAAAGATATCACAGTGACTATGGAGGAAGAGGACGGACATGACAGGGGGGGGGTTACTGGTTGTAAATAGAAAATAAGATCTTATTACCTCGTCTGCTGCTTCTTCCAGCAGCAATGTCTTCTCTCTACTTCCTCCTGACTCACCTCTCACCCGGATCTTCCTGTCTGTACCTGACATCACTTCCTGTCTTCCATAGAGACTTTCTGTCTGGTTAGAAGTGAGATCACCACCTTGTGGAGCTCAGAGGAACTGCAGAAACATCTGGTAGTGTGAACACGGCCTTGTGCTGTGTGTGTATGTACTGTATATCCTTATAGATAGGGTCATCGCCACTCCCACCAAGGGGGATAGAAATATATTACTGCCAAGTCCAGCCTTTCTCAGCCAGGGTTCCTCCAAAGCTATTGTGGAGCCACTTATTAAGAGGGTGATGGAGGTCTGGTGAACGCACAATCTGAGTGTGAGAACCAGGAGAGCACGGGATTGGTGTTTGGAGAAGGAGGTGTTTTGTAGTCCACTACACACGGTTTGCTGGAACATATACTGAGATTTGGAGGAAGAAGCTCTGGCGGTTTTGGAGACATTTATTGGTGGTGATATCATTTATTGAAGTATAAAGGAGACGTTGGATGGACTTTGATGTCACTTTATGGTTTATCGATGAGGTGAAATGCGTCAATGATTTATCACAGATGTTGTCACATCTTTTACTTTGATGATAAGAGGGCGGGATTTCTGGATATAAGGAGAGGGGTCATTGTATTTATCACCCATCTCCCGATCCTGGACGATGCGAGAAGCTGACACTCTAAGAAGTCTTATCTCTGCCAGCTGGGGAAATAGCGAGTGGGAGAACGAGTCGTTGAGGATTTGAATAGTAAACTCCTTCATTGTTCTCAGCTGGGGAAATATTGGCTCCCCGACCTTCCCAGACAGAACACTGCTTGGAGGACTGGGATAGTAATCTCCTTCATTGTTCTCAGCTGGGAGTGTCGGGGGTTTCATTGACTTGTACACAACTTCAGATTGTCTCTGTGGCCCCAAAATTATCTTTACTGAGTTTTTTACTGACATTTTGTGTTTCCTAAACCATTTCACTAATATTGTGTGACATAAAAAATTGGAGCTACCACCATTTTATTCTCTAATTGGGAAATGGGTGCTAATAGGCTGGAGGAGATCTGCTGAGACATAGAAAGGAGACAATTTAAGAGAATGTAGGAGATCTACAGAAATAAAGAATAAAAGTAAATGGGTGCTAATAGGCTGCAGGAGATCTGATAAGAAAAAAGGAGGGGGTTGAAGAGAAGCAGATCTTCTGCAGCTTATTAGCATCTATTTCTCCTGCTGAGAATAAAATAATGGTGGAATTATTTTTTCCTTTATTTCATTTTGTTCTTGTTACTAAGTTGTGTATTCATGTACTACCCACCAGAACATTATACCCACCCACCAGAACATGATACCCACCCACCAGAACATGATACCCACCCACCAGTACATGATACCCACCCACCAGAACATGATACCCACCCACCAGAACATTATACCCACCCACCAGAACATTAGGACCACCTACTAGAACATTATAACCACCAACCAGAACATTATACCCACCCACCAGAACATTAGGACCACCTACTAGAACATTATAACCACCAACCAGAACATTATACCCACCCACCAGAATATTAGGACCACCTACTAGAACATTATACTCACACACCAGAATATTATAACCACCCACCAGAACATTATGATCATCCCTCTAATATTGAGTAGGTCCCTTTTGCTGCCATCAAGGCATGGACTCCACCAGACAAAGCATCACACTCCTCCACCAGCTTGTCTTCTTCCCATACTGCATCCTGGTGCCATCTCTTCCCCAGGTAAGTGACACACACACACTTGGCCATCCACATCCCACACAGCCCCATACACAACAAACTGTAATTCCCATTTTATTTGCTTTCAACACATCAACTTCAGGGACAACATGTTCACCTGCTGCCTAATATCATAGCTCACAACAGTCCCTGATTTGGAACAAAGTCCCTCTTTCCTCCTCATTTGTCCCTCATTCTGGTCTTATCTATATAGTTGTATATAAAATGCACTATTTATTTCCCAGTGCTAAACCTTTCATTCAATTTCTAAATTGCTGTATTTGTACATTTCAGAAGCCAATATAAAGGAATTATAGAGGTAAAAAAAAGCACTTGTGGGTTTAACTAATATTTTTTTGTATAACTTGCGTTTAAGGGGCGTGACGGGGCAGTGTGTCCTACACCTACATACATTTGCTAATAGGTGACCCTCGTTCTCATCTCAGAAAGTTGGGAGGTGTGTAATATATCCCACCCGCTTCCAGATGCCATTATAATGAGATAATAAATGTTATTCATTTCACCTGTCAGTGGTCAGAATGTTATGGCTGATCGGTGTAAGGTACATACACACATAGCACAAGGCCGTGTTCACACTACAAGATGTTTCTCAGGCTGCAGTTCCTCTGAGATCCACAAGGTGGTGATCTCACTTTTACCCAGACAGGAAGTCTCTATGGAAGACAGACAGGAAGTGATGTCAGGTACAGACAGGAAGTTCTGGGTGAGAGGTGAGTCGGGAGGAAGTAGAGAGAAGACGTTGCTGGAAGTGGCAGCAGACGAGGTAATAAGATCTTATTTTCTATTTACACCCAGTAACCACCCCATCATGTCCGTCCTCTTCCTCCATAGTCACTGTGATGTCTTTTATCTCCAGCACATGATGATACTCACATATATAGTGTGAGAAACTAGATTAACCCCTTTAGGGGCAGAACATTTACTCACTTACAGGGCCGGAACATTATTCTATAGATAAATTCTAGTAATATGTTCCTCTAAACAAACAGCACTGACAATAAATAGACAAGACAATGACCATCCTGACCATACATGGCCTACAAAGGGCAATGTTTACACTACACAAGCAGCCAATGGGCAATCATTACAATATGCTGCCAACACAATGATGGAGTGCAGGGGTCAGGAGTATGGAGCATAGAGCCCCTTATATTGCTGGTCAGGAAGAAGAAAACATTCCCCAGCCTTCCATGAAGAATATGTTCTATCATTGGTGTCAAAGGGAGGAAAATACTGAGGGAAGTAGAGAAGCTGAAGGGGCTGTGAGGGTTTAGTAAAGCTGAAAGACTTTAGGGGCCTCTGAAGGGGTAATGTTGCTGAAGGACTCTGGGACCATTGAGAGGGTAGTCCGGCTGCAGAGGGGGTAGTCTGTCTGCAGAGTGGGACCGTTGAGGGGTAGTCCAGCTTGATGGCTGCAGAGGGAATAGGGGGCTGGAGAGCTCAGGGGTCTCTGAGGGACATAAGGGGGTCTGTGATGTCCCTCCCACCCCACTTATTTTTCAGACCTTCCAGAACTTACAACCTTAACCATCTTACTGTCTCAATGGTCATGTGATTTTTTTTTTTCCTGGAATATCAGGTAAGATGAAGAAGGACATTCCTTCACTCGTTGGTGAGCACTTGTTCTTAGAGGAGTTCTGTTTTGGCTGCAAACCAGTTCAGAAAGAAAACAAACTGAACAGAGTAAAGAGGAATATCTGATCCGGCAGGCCAAGAGGGTCCTCCAAGATGTAACAAATACTACACAGTCCAGACTAAATGTGTTCCCATGGGGGACAATAGTTTATTTCTTAAATGTACAGCAACCCTCCTATTACCCCCCCTCACATCCACATTAGGGGTCGATCGATTATCAGTGCGGCCGATATTCAGTTTTTTTGAAGAATCGGTATCGCTAATATACTTACCGATATTAGCGATATTTCTTCAAGGGATTGTACCGGAGTGATGCATGAATATACAGGTAACACAGTACCGTTCTTTAGCGCGGACGGTCAGCTTTCTTGTAATAACAACCGATGCGGCTAAGCAGCCACTCGGCTGTTATTACAAGCAGCAGGAGGAGACCCCCCTCTTCCTACCGCTCCGCCTGGGTCTCCCGTCCAACCGGCTGGCCGGAGGCCCCAACAAAGCCGGAATCATCATTGTTCGGGTCTCGGATCTAGTAACCCGAAAGCGATGTCATGATATCACTTCCCGATTACTGGCATCCTAAAGGCGCCAGTTTTAAAAAAATAGAAAGTATTCAAAACTTTGATCTTGGCGTTTTGAATATTTTTCAGAGGAGGGATTTGGGATTTTATAGACCCCGATCTCTCCATAAAGAGGACCTGTCACTGCCTATTACTGTCAAAAACAGGAACAAAGCAGTGCCTTCTAAGTGTAGCAGTTAAGACATTTAATGAATTAAAATCATAATGGGAACACTCACAAACCAGCGATATAAAACCGCATAGATATCCGGTGTCATCCGCGGGACCCGGGAACTGCCTGGTGTGGCTGGCTGGAATGTCCGTGTGTCTGTCCTTTATCCGGTTACACTGGTGGAGCCCAGCGCTCCCGGAAAGCTGGGACAGGGATCGGCGCAGGAACACGGCAGGGTGACGTCACTTCCAGGTACAGGGTCAGCGGGGAGGTGCACGTGTTTGGAGCATGCGTCCTCCTTCCTCAGGCTCTGCTGGGGGTCATCTTTGAAGAGGGTTTTTCATATATACACAAAGACTAAGTACTAAGTGACTGGCTAAACGGGTAACCATGGGAACATGTAAACATTGAGAAAAATTACAATTCCACCAGCTGAATATACTATTTTGACACTCCTAAACCATTTCACGTGATTATGACTAAAATTACCAATAAACATAAAGGTGAAATTAATAGGTTTAGAAAATTATTATTTAAAAATATACTTTTAAAAAAAATCATAAATTAATAAGCTTAAACTAATAGACTAAATACTTATCTACATATTTGGCAGAACAACCCCTACGCCTCCCATTTAGTATTCTATGGACGTTATATCGATGACGTTGTCATTATCTGGGATGGGCCAGATACTGTAATCTCTGGATTTCTACAACATCCCAACACCAACACTATGGGCTTGTCCTTCACCGCAGTATCTGATGACAATAAGCTTGTGTTTTTGGATCTAGAATTGTCCCATCATGACAACAGTATTTGTGCTCAGAATTTCACAAAACCCGCCTCCGGCAACTCCTATTTGCACTATCGTCACCATCCACGTTGGGTGAACAACATCCTGAAGAGCAAGTTCTGCCGTCTTAAGCATAACGGTACTCGTACACAGGACTACAATACCCATGGTCAGATACTCAAGACCACATTTAAAGAAAAAGGCTACCCCGATGATATTGTTGAAGAATCTTTTCAACACTATCTTCATACAAAAAAGTGACAGGCTAAAACAGAGGACAGTACGCAACCAGTGCGGGTCGTCACACAGTTCCATACTCCATTCAGGAAGATGGAAAGGATCCTCTCTAAACATTGGTCCATATTGAGCGAGGATCCCCAACTAAAATCCACACTAACCGATCGACCTCTAGTAACTTATAGAAGAGCAAAAAACATCAAAACCCAAATAGCTCCGAGTACAATAAAACCATCACAACCGATCGCTAGTGCTTCCCTGACATTCTTTAACATCAAGGGAACGTATCAGTGCAAAATACCCCCCTATGTCTCCCGTGTAAACACGTGACACATAGACAACAAGATTTCACATGTAAAGGAAAGCAGTACACCATACCGGATTTCTTTACATGCTCATCTGAGTACGTTGTATACCGCTTGACGTGTCCAGGCGGCCTACTCTATGTAGGCTGCACCATCCGGACTCTCCGCAAAAGGTTTGGTGAACACCGTAACTTTGTTGAGAAGGGTGTGGATAAATATAGAGTCCTGAGACACTTCAAAGAGTTTCACAAGAAGTCATCTTTAGGGTCATAGAGGCCAAATCCAACCATTTTCCCAAAGCAGAACCCTATAAACGGCTATGTGAGAGGGAAAATTACTGGATTTATACTTTGGATGGTCTATCACCCGGGGGTCTTAATGAGGGCATTGAAATTAATATTCTACTATGACCAGATCTGTCCTCGTTGGTCCATGTTGTGTGTGTGTGTATATGTACTTATGTACGTCATGTGTGTGTATGTATATGTACACATATATGTATAGATAGGATGTTTACATTCATTATAGACCCCAGATCTCTCCATAAAGAGGACCTGTCACCGTCTATTACTGTCACATGGGATGTTTACATTCATTATAGACCCCAGATCTCTCTATAAAGAGGACCTGTCTCTGTCTATTACTGTCACATGGGATGTTTACATTCATTATAGACCCCAGATCTCTCCATAAAGAGGACCCGTCACCTCCTATTACTGTCACATGGGATGTTTACATTCATTATAGACCCCAGATCTCTCCATAAAGAGGACCTGTCACCTCCTATTACTGTCACATGGGATGTTTACGTTCATTATAGACCCCAGATCTCTCCATAAAGAGGACCCGTCACCTCCTATTACTGTCACATGGGATGTTTTCATTCATTATAGACACCAGATCTCACCATAAAGAGGACCTGTCACCGCCTATTACTGTCACATGGAATGTTTACATTCATTATTGACCCCAGATCTCTGCGTAAAGAGGACCTGTCACCTCCTATTACTGTCACATGGGATGTTTACATCCATTATAGACCCCAGATCTCTCCATAAAGAGGACCTATCACCTCCTATTACTGTCACATGGGATGTTTACAATCATTATAGACCCCAGATCTCTCCATAAAGAGGACCTGTCTCCTCCTATTACTGTCACATGGGATGTTTACGTTCATTATAGACCCCAGATCTCTCCATAAAAAGGACCCGTCACCTCCTATTACTGTCACATGGGATGTTTACGTTGTATACCGCTTGACGTGTCCAGGCGGCCTACTCTATGTAGGCTGCACCATCCGGACTCTCCGCAAAAGGTTTGGTGAACACCGTAACTTTGTTGAGAAGGGTGTGGATAAATATAGAGTCCTGAGTCCTGAGACACTTCAAAGAGTTTCACAAGAAGTCATCTTTAGGGTCATAGAGGCCAAATCCAACCATTTTCCCAAAGCAGAACCCTATAAACGGCTATGTGAGAGGGAAAATTACTGGATTTATACTTTGGATGGTCTATCACCCGGGGGTCTTAATGAGGGCATTGAAATTAATATTCTACTATGACCAGATCTGTCCTCGTTGGTCCATGTTGTGTGTGTGTGTATATGTACTTATGTACGTCATGTGTGTGTATGTATATGTACACATATATGTATAGATAGGATGTTTACATTCATTATAGACCCCAGATCTCTCCATAAAGAGGACCTGTCACCGTCTATTACTGTCACATGGGATGTTTACATTCATTATAGACCCCAGATCTCTCTATAAAGAGGACCTGTCACTGTCTATTACTGTCACATGGGATGTTTACATTCATTATAGACCCCAGATCTCTCCATAAAGAGGACCCGTCACCTCCTATTACTGTCACATGGGATGTTTACATTCATTATAGACCCCAGATCTCTCCATAAAGAGGACCTGTCACCTCCTATTACTGTCACATGGGATGTTTACGTTCATTATAGACCCCAGATCTCTCCATAAAGAGGACCCGTCACCTCCTATTACTGTCACATGGGATGTTTTCATTCATTATAGACACCAGATCTCACCATAAAGAGGACCTGTCACCGCCTATTACTGTCACATGGAATGTTTACATTCATTATTGACCCCAGATCTCTGCGTAAAGAGGACCTGTCACCTCCTATTACTGTCACATGGGATGTTTACATCCATTATAGACCCCAGATCTCTCCATAAAGAGGACCTATCACCTCCTATTACTGTCACATGGGATGTTTACAATCATTATAGACCCCAGATCTCTCCATAAAGAGGACCTGTCTCCTCCTATTACTGTCACATGGGATGTTTACGTTCATTATAGACCCCAGATCTCTCCATAAAAAGGACCCGTCACCTCCTATTACTGTCACATGGGATGTTTACATTCATTATAGATCCCAGATCTCTCCATAAAGAGGACCTGTCACCGTCTATTACTGTCATTGGGATGTTTACATTCATTATAGACCCCAGATCTCTCCATAAAGAGGACCTGTCACCTCCTATTACTGTCACATGGGATGTTTACGTTCATTATAGACCCCAGATCTCTCCATAAAGAGGACCCGTCACCTCCTATTACTGTCACATGGGATGTTTACATTCATTATAGACCCCAGATCTCTCCATAAAGAGGACCTGTCACCTCCTATTACTGTCACATGGAATGTTTACATTCATTATTGACCCCAGATCTCTGCATAAAGAGGACCTGTCACCATCTATTACTGTCACATGGGATGTTTACATTCATTATAGACCCCAGATCTCTCCATAAAGAGGACCCGTCACCGTCTATTACTGTCACATGGGATGTTTACATTCATTATAGACCCCAGATCTCTCCATAAAGAGGACCCGTCACCTCCTATTACTGTCACATGGGATGTTTACATTCATTATAGACCCCAGATCTCTCCATAAAGAGGACCTGTCACCGTCTATTACTGTCACATGGGATGTTTACATTCGTTATAGACCCCAGATCTCTCCATAAAGAGGACCTGTCACCGTCTATTACTGTCACATGGGATGTTTACATTCAATATAGACCCCAGATCTCTCCATAAAGAGGACCTGTCACCACCTATTACTGTCACATGGGATGTTTACATTCATTATAGACCCCAGATCTCTCCATAAAGAGGACCCGTCACCTCCTATTACTGTCACATGGGATGTTTACATTCATTATAGACCCCAGATCTCTCCATAAAGAGGACCTGTCACCGTCTATTACTGTCACATGGGATGTTTACATTCATTATAGACCCCAGATCTCTCCATAAAGAGGACCCATCACCTCCTATTACTGTCGCATAGGATGTTTACATTCATTATAGACCCAAGATCTCTCCATAAAGAGGACCTGTCACCCCCTATTACTGTCACATGGGATGTTTACATTCATTATAGACCCCAGATCTCTCCATAAAGAGGACCCATCACCTCCTATTACTGTCGCATAGGATGTTTACATTCATTATAGACCCCAGATCTCTCCATAAAGTGGACCTGTCACCCCCTATTACTGTCACATGGGATGTTTACATTCATTATAGAGCCCAGATCTCTCCATAAAGAGGACCTGTCACCGTCTATTACTGTCACATGGGATGTTTACATTCAATATAGACCCCAGATCTCTCCATAAAGAGGACCTGTCACCACCTATTACTGTCACATGGGATGTTTACATTCATTATAGACCCCAGATCTCTCCATAAAGAGGACCCGTCACCTCCTATTACTGTCACATGGGATGTTTCCATTCATTATAGACCCCAGATCTCTCCATAAAGAGGACCTGTCACTGTCTATTACTGTCACATGGGATGTTTACATTCATTATAGACCCCAGATCTCTCCATAAATAGGACCCATCACCTCCTATTACTGTCGCATAGGATGTTTACATTCATTATAGACCCAAGATCTCTCCATAAAGAGGACCTGTCACCCCCTATTACTGTCACATGGGATGTTTACATTCACTATAGACCCCAGATCTCTCCATAAAGAGGACCCATCACCTCCTATTACTGTCGCATAGGATGTTTACATTCATTATAGACCCCAGATCTCTCCATAAAGTGGACCTGTCACCCCCTATTACTGTCACATGGGATGTTTACATTCATTATAGAGCCCAGATCTCTCCATAAAGAGGACCTGTCACCTTCTATTACTGTCACATGGGATGTTTACATTCATTATAGACCCCAGATCTCTCCATAAAAAGGGCCCGTCACCTCCTATTACTGTTACATGGGATGTTTACATTCATTATAGACCCCAGATCTCTCCATAAAGAGGACCTGTTACCGCCTATTACTGTCACATGGGATGTTTACATTCACTATAGACCCCAGATCTCTCCATAAAGAGGACCTGTCACCCCCTATTACTGTCACATGGGATGTTTACATCCTTTGTGTTAGCAATAAAAGTGATGAGCAAAATAAAAGGACAGTGTAAAAATAAAAATGTTAAATCTGCAGAATATTGGCACCGGTTATCAACTATTGGCCTCAAAGGCAGCCGTAAAATTGGTATCGGTCCTGAAAAAACTATATCGGTCGACCCCTAATCCACATCCTATTACTGTTCGACCAATACCATCCAAATAATTCTTATTTCCCAAAGTTATCTGTCTTCAAGGAGACCTGTATAGATCAAATGACGGCACCAATGAGGATGGAGGAGGGCCAGAGTCATATGACTGAGAAGATACTAAACCTCACCCTGGAGATCATCTACCTGCTGACCGGAGAGGTGAGGAGGGTTCTGGGAGGTCACATGACATCACTCTTATCTCTTTTAATAAAACACAGACCTGACCGGAGAGGTGAGGAGGATTCTGGGAGGTCACATGACATCACTCTTATCTCTTTTAATAAAACACAGACCTGACCAGAGAGGTGAGGAGGATTCTGGGATTCTAACATGATATTTTTTATTTGTTCCTCAATACAGAGATTTCCTCTTGTGAAGTCAGGTGATCATATGACCATCACAGTGCCTCCATGTGACTCCCTAAAACCTGAGAGACACAACATGGAGAAGATTCTAGAAGTCACCAAGAAGATGATGGAGCTGCTGACAGGAGAGGTGAGGAGGATTCTGGGAATTCTGGGACATTATCCAGTAACAGACAAGGGATGTGTCTGGATGGTGACTGTATCATTGTGTGTGTCAGGTTCCTATAAGGTGTCAGGATGTCACTGTCTATTTCTCCATGGAGGAGTGGGAGTATTTAGAAGGACACAAGGATCTCTACAAGGACGTCATGATGGACAATCAGCCGCCCCTCACATCACCGGGTAAGAGGAGACTTTATTGTAAAGGAGAGAGCAGTACGGAGGCTCCACCTAGATCCCCCATCATCTGATAAACACATAGAAACAATGTATTCAGTCAGTGTGTGTGTTTCCTACAGATGGATCCAGTAATGGGAACCCACCAGAGAGATGTCCCCGTCCTCTGTATTCCTGGGATTCCACACAGGAAGGTCACACCATCCCCCACTGTTACAAGGTTGGTGGGATGGAGCATCTAGAACATGGACTCCTAGAGATGATGTGTGGATTTTTTATGTGATGTCACAATAATAAAGCTTATATCTTACAGATGATATTCTCTCTCATTTTCTTGATTTAGAGTGGAGATCCAATCGATATAGAATTTGAGGTTAAATCAGAAGAAGAAGAGAGGTATGTGAGGGATGATCAGCAGTCTATGGAGGAGGATGGAATAACGGGGACATTTATAGAGGAGGACACTCCTACAGAGATCAGCACAGGTGGGTCATTAACACTAAATACATTCCTCCACCCATACTGCTCACTGATTGGTCCAGAGTAGGGTGGGGACTGGGTGATAATCTTCCTTCTCTGTGCTGCAGACACAATTTATGGATCTAGACTGGATTTATGAAAATTCTGGGGTTCAGCTGGCAGAAAAAGTTTGATTTTCACCATAAATGTTGCTCTACCTAGGAACTTGGGTATGTGCTTTGGGTCTTCTGCCCCATGCCCAGCTCTAGCATGATCTCTGACAGAACAATTATCCCAGGATTACTTGTTCTATTGTTTGATGATCACACACACAGGTTGGACTTTTTTCGACCTCACCTACTATGTAACTATAATTGTGCCGGGTGGAGGGATCCTCAGACCCAAGTCACTGAGTGCAGTCTCAGGAGATGGGAGGCAGCGGTGTGGGACCTCTGCAACTTGTCTCATGTAAACATTTAATCTTCCACTGATTACTGAATACCAATATTATCAGTCCTGACCCTTACACTGTATAATTTATATTGTACATTACATACTCCTGACCCCTGCACTATATACTCTATGTTGTACATTACATAGTCCTGACTTCTGCTCTCTCCCCTCTACCCACTGCTATATATACACATAATATGTATTCTCTTTTGTTACATCCATTTCCTACCAGCTGGACATTTTATATCTGATGATTTGATTGGAGCACAGCAGGAACCAATCAGCTCATGTCTAGTAATAATCTTTGTGTTTCTATTTTAGTAGATGGACGGGAGATGAGGAAAACCTCAGAGGATTGTCTCACTTTGTCTCCAAACTGTAAAGTAGAAGATGAGGACATCACACAGTATAGTCCAGGAGAAAACCCGACTACCTCATATTTCCATCCGGCACCACACAGTGTAGATGGACCATCGTATTCCTCTTATCCTGAGGAACCTCAGACTGTGAGGGACGGGGCCGTCCTTCCAACAGAGAAGAGCTTTTCCTGTACTGAGTGCGGGAAGTGTTTTCATTTTAAATCCCATCTTAATAGGCATAAAAGATCTCACACAGGAGAGAAGCCGTATTCCTGTCCTGAGTGCGGGAAATGTTTTTCAATGAAGTCCGATCTTTACATACATCAGAGATCTCACACGGGGGAGAAGCCGTATTCCTGTCCTGAGTGCGGGAAATGTTTTTCACAGAAGTCCAGTCTTTACAGCCATCAGAGATCTCACACAGGGGAGAAGCCGTATTCCTGTCCTGAGTGCGGGAAATGTTTTTCAAGGAAGTCTGATCTTTACAGACATCAGAGATCTCACACCGGGGAGAAGCCGTATTCCTGTCCTGAGTGCGGGAAATGTTTTTCAGTGAAGTCCAATCTTGACACACATCAGAGATCTCACACGGGTCAGAAGCCGTTTTCCTGTCCTGAGTGCAGGAAATGTTTTTCAGAGAAGTCCCATCTTTACATACATCAGAGATCTCACACGGGGGAGAAGCCGTATTCCTGTCCTGAGTGCGAGAAATGTTTTTCAAAGAAGTCTGATCTTTACAGACATCAGAGATCTCACACCGGGGAGAAGTCGTATTCCTGTCCTGAGTGCGGGAAATGTTTTTCAGTGAAGTCCAATCTTGACACACATCAGAGATCTCACACGGGTCAGAAGCCGCTTTCCTGTCCTGAGTGCGGGAAATGTTTTTCAGTGAAGATCAGTCTTGAGACACATCAGAGATATCACACAGGAGAGAAGCCGTATTCCTGCCCTGAGTGCGGAAAATGTTTTTCAGTAAAGTCCAGTCTTTCCAGACATCAGAGATCTCACACGGAGGAGAAGCCACTTTCCTGTCCTGAGTGAGGGAATTGTTCCTCACTGAAGTCCTGTCTTCCTGTACATCAGGGGTCCCACCCAACCCTTGAGGTGTATTAGTGCCTTGAGTGCGGGAAATGTCTTCTATATGAATGTTGCTGGACATCACAGCTCTCATGTGGGGAAGAAGCACACCCTGATATACACCTCAGATATACTCCATGGCTGATCTTCATCATGGAAGAAACAGTTGATAAGGAGATCAGAGATCACCAAAGACATGGATGAAGTGTTGTACCGTGTTGGTCATTGATAGCAGGAGAAAAATAAAAATGGAGTCATTACCTCTCATTGGCTGAGTACATTTTGTGGTGTAGAGATTTAAAGGTCTGTTTTTGAAAAAAAAATGTTAAAAGAATGTGACAAGGACTCACACAGCCATGATGAGTTTTTGTGTTTTTTATTTCATACAATGATTTCCAGTGATCATTAGCTCCATCTAGTGGCAATAATGCAGAACTTCAGATTCAATATTGCTTTGTAACCAATCATAAAAATGTCCTTTGGGTACAGTGCTGTATGACTGAGTAATTGTCATTCAAAATTTGAGAGCGCTGAAAGTTGATCTGTGCAGGAGGGGGGAGGGGGGAGTGCTCGGTATTGAAGGGGTTGATACATTCAGGCTAGTCCCAAACTTATACAGCGCTAAAATAAAATCAATATGTCTCTCATAGTGCAAGTCAATCTCAAAAATCAACAAAAATGAATTATTCCACAAAATAAAGGAATATACAGTGTGTGTATACAGTAATTATATATATATATATAAAATCAAATAAGTAAAGTATATGACTAAATATATGTTGTGCTGTGAAAAAGTTGTCTATAAATGTCTAAAGTTCATAGAAAGTCCAAACACAAATGGTGTCAGTGCTAAAAACATCTTCCTCCACCTATGTACAAGTGAGAAGAAATCTCTATTACCCAGCATGCATGTGACATATGTAGCGCCCTCCTAGACAGGCGCTGGGTTAGGTAAATGTAGTTCTTGGCTCACTGTAATCAGTGTAACTGCATGTGATTAGTTAGGTCTGCTTTGTGTTTCTTTGGCTTCAGGGATGACTGTCTCCCCCATTCTGGCTGGAAATATTCTGGAACATAGTGGGCTGGAAAAGTCAAATTAGCAGCTGAATATTTCTGCAGCCCTGGCCAATCCCTGGTTTGGTAATATGGTAACCCCAGATGATGGCTGGGAGTGTGTATAAATAGTGTGAGACCTGGAACAAAAAGTCAGTGTTTTGTGGAACAAGTAGATGAAAAAAGTTGCTAGGAGGGAATCCCCACTATATCACCACCACCGTGCCTAATAAGTGGCAGTAACTACCTCTCTTGATCAGCGGTAAGTGCCTACTCCACACCCCAGGTGAAGTGTGTGCTTACCAGATCGATGCGGCTGACAAAGCAGCCTTCACAGTGTTTAATAAAGATCCTTCAGTGATAGTCCGTTCCTCTTCACTATCCGAAATCTGTATATAATAAAATAGTAATATAATAACGAAACTACATTTCAGATGAAATTCAAACAGTTTTCGAATTTGAATAGTTTTTGAATAGTTTTCGAATTTGAATAGTTTTTGAATAGTTTTCGAATTTGAATAATTTTCTAATCAAATTAGAATATTCAAAGAGAATAAAATAAAGGAATAGCATAGAAAAGAAAATATTAGAATAGATTATAAAAGAAAAGAATATAATAGATTAAAAGAGAACAGAATAGAAAATAACAGTATAAAAAAAATAGAATTGAAAATAAAAGAATAGAAAAGAACAGAGTGAAACAGAACAAAATAGAATTGAAAAAGGGAGAACAGAATAAAATAGAATATAAAATAAATGAATAGAATAAAAATAGAAGAGAAAAAACTAGAAAGAATATAGCTATCTTTTGAAATTAGAATTTCAAATAGAATACATTTTGAATTTGAATACAAAAGAAAAGAATAGAAAATAAAATCAAATAATAATGCAGAAAATAATAGAATAAACGATAGAAAAGAATGGAATATAATAGAAAGAATATAACAATATACAGTAAGACCCCTTTCACACTGGGGCGGTGCGGGTGTTAGCGGTAAAGCACTGCTAGTTTTAGCGGTGCTGTTATAGTGGCGCTATTCGGTTAAAAGCGCCTCGCTAGTGTTGCAGCACTTTGGTAGCTCCGCCCATTAATTTCAATGGGCAGGGGCGGTGGAGGAGCGGTGTATACTCTCCTCCCCCACCGCCCCAAAGATGCAGCTTTCAGGACTTTTTTCCCATCTTACAAGCGCACGGCCCCTGTGTGAAAGCACTCAGGCTTTCACACTGGGGGGGGGGGGGGGGTGCTTTACAGTGTGACAGGGGTCTAACTGTTTTCTGAAATTTGAATTTCAAATAGAATACATTTAACCACTTCCCGACCAGCCGCCGCAGTTATATTGCGGCAGGTTGGCTTCCCAGGGCGAGCAGTCATAGCTGTATGTTGGCTCGCTTTCAGATCACTAGGGGGCGTGCGAGCACCACCAGATCTCTGTGCTGTCAGGAGAGAGGAGACTGATCTGTTGTTCATACTAAGTATGAACTACGATCTCTCTCCTCACCCAGGCAGTCCCATCCCCCCACAGTAGAATCATTCCCTAGGACACACAATTAACCCCTTGGTCACCCCCTAGTGTTTAACCCCTTCCCTGCCAGTGTCATTTATACAGTAATCAGTGCATTTTTATAGCTCTGATCGCTGTATAAATGTCAATGGTCCTAAAAAAAGTGTCCGATCTGTCCCCTACAACGTCGCAGTCCCGATAAAAATCGCATTGCCATTGCTAGTGTAGCGCTGGCTCGTGACGAGCAGGCGCTATTGTTTTTGCAAAATTAAGTTGCCTGAAGCCACAGTTGGGCTTCAGGATAATTCTTCTAAAAATTATGGTTTCAGTACCAGTCCAGTTGGGTTGCACTGGGTTCTCCTTGACCGCAGGTGTCGCTGTCACCGCCGGCAAGAGTAGAAACGCAGTCTAGCTGGATGCATTGAATGCCACTTACTGCTCGGAACCAGCCCAGTGGAAGTGTTTCTCCCGCTGTGAATTCTGGGGGGTGGTATTTTAAGGTACCGATGCCATGTTGGCAGGGGATTATTTTCTGTCTTCTTGGTTCTGGTGGTCCTCCTGACCCAGCCCCATGGCCCTCCTGGCCTGGGGCATGGAACTATGCATCCTGTGTCTCGAAATTCGGAGCCTACTGATCCAGGGATGGTCCGGTGCCGTCTCAGAGAGGCCCAGCAACTGAAGATCCCCAGGGGAGGACTCTTTCAGGAGAAGACCGTGCGCAAGGCTGGCTTCTCTGAAGGAGCCTGGAGACTTAGTTGAAGGACGCGACCTGGATCAACATTCATACGGTATCGCCGGATCGACTGAGAGAAACTGGTACCGTATGTTAGTTCCTTAAATTCATCCAAATCCCTCAGTGACGCTCAAGTGTAAAATAATAGAAAAGAATAGAACCATCTTACAAAATTCGAATTTTGATAGAAATAATTTCATTTAGAATACAATTCGATTCAAATGAAATTCAAATTATAATCGATTATATATCGAATAAATGAAACAAATTCCAAAAACGAATTAAGCGAATTGCACAAATTGAAATAAACAAGTTTATGTAAATACCGAATGGAAACAAAAAACAAATGTTTTCGTTCTACACATGTCTACTCATAGTTCATTAAAGGGTCACTAAAGGAATTTTTTTTTTTTAAATAACAAACATGTTATACTTACCTCCACTGTGCAGCTCGTTTTGCACAGAGGGGCCCGAACCTCCTCTTCTGGGGTCCCTCGGCGGCTGTCTCAGCTCCCTCCCGCAAGGTCTCCACAACTTCATTCGAGCTCCCTCGCATGGTGTGGAGTGCTTGCGGGCGCGCTCCAGTGATACAGCTGACGGTCGTAGCCACTCACTGTATCACTCGGCCCCGCCCCCGGCGTGCGTGTCATTGGATGTGATTGACAGCAGCACAATACATCCACTCTAGCCAATCAATGGCCAGGGTGAGCGGCGAAGAGGACGTTGGGGGCGAGCGCAGGACTTTCGAGGGGTCAGGTATGTAAAACGGGGGTGCTGGGGGGCCCGGCGTTGTCAGATGTTTTTTCACCTTTCTGAATAGAATGCAAAACTTTTACCTTTACAACCCCTTTAACCACTTAAAGCGGTGTTCCAGGCAAAATTATACTTTTTAAATAAAAATCCCCCTATTATACACAAGCTTAATGTATTCTAGTAAAGTTGGTCTGTAAACGAAGGTCCGTTCTGTTCGGTTATTACAGCATTTTGTAACTTTATAAACTTGCAGCAGACCGTGGCCATCTTAGGTGTGGGCATCTGAAGCCAGACTGTATTTCTTTCAGGATCTCAGCCTTCCAGATCTCGCACATGCTCAGTGCTGCACAAGCAGTGTAGGTTTCAGGTCAGGTTTCCATAGCAACGGCAGTGTCAGATGAATTTGACGCCCCTTAGCTATGCAAACCTCTCCTCCACTCCTCCCTCCAGGAACCAGGAAATATATACTGCATGTACAACAAAACAAAGCCTGGCTTATAGCATTTCTTACAAATCACCCCAAGCACATCGCACCTCATCGCCCCATCAGAACTGCCCCATCATATTGCCTCCATCAAAACTGCCCCATCATAATGCCACCATCAAAACTGCCCCATCATATTGCCACCATCAAAACAGCCCCAATCATATTGCTCCATCAAAATGGCCCCCATCAAAACTGCCCCATCATATTGCCCCCATCAAACTGCTCCCATCATATTGCCACCGTCAAAACTGCCCCCATCAAACTGCCCCATCAAAATTTCCCCATCATATTGCCCCCATGAAAACTGCCCCATTAATTGTCCCCCCATCAAAATTGCCCCATTATATTGCCACCATCAAAACTGCTCCATCCTATTGCCCCATCAAAACTGCCCCATCCTATTGCCCCCATCAAAACAGCCCCATCAAAACTGCCCCATCATATTGCCCCCATCAAAATTGCCCCCATCAAAATTGCCCCATCATATTGCCACCGTCAAAACAGCCCCATCAAAATTGCCCCCATCAAAACTGCCCCATTAAATGTCCCATCAAAATTGCCCCATTATATTGCCACCATCAAAACGGCTCCCAATCAAAACTGCCCCATAAAAACTGCCCCATGAAAACTGGCCCCATCAAAATTGCCCCATCATATTGCCCCCATGAAAACTGCCCCAATAAATGTCCCCCCATCAAATTGCCCCATAATATTGCCACCATCAAAACGGCTCCCATCAAAACTGCCCCATCAAATTGCCCCATCAAAACTGCCCCATCATATTGCCACCATCAAAACTGCCCCATCATATTGCCACCATCAAAACTGCCCCCAAAATATTGCCACCATCAAAACGGCCCCATCATATTGCCACCATCAAAACTGCCCCATCATATTGCCACCATCAAAACTGCCCCATCATATTGCCCCATCAAAATTGCCCCCATCAAACTGCCCCATCAAAATTGCCCCATCATATTGCCACCATCAAAACTGATACCCATCAAAATTGCCACATCATATTGCCACCGTCAAAACTGTCCCCATCAAAATTGCCCCATCATATTGCCCCCATAAAAACTGCCCCATTAAATGTCCCCCATCAAAATTGCCCCATTATATTGCCACCATCAAAACGGCTCCCATCAAAACTGCCCCATCAAAATTGCCCCCATCAAAACTGCCCCATCATATTGCCCCATCAAAACGGCCCCCATCAAAACGGCCTCTAACAAAATTGCCCCATCATATTGCCACCATCAAAACTGCCTCCAACAAAAATGCCCCATCATATTGCCACTGTCAAAACTGCCCCATCATATTGCCCCCATCAAAACTGCTCCCATCAAAACTGCCCCAATCATATTGCCCCATCAAAATTGCCCCATCAAAACGGCCCCCATTAAAATTGCCCAATCAAAACGGCCCCCATCAAAACTACCCCCATCATATTGCCGCCGTCAAAACTGCCCCATCAAAGTGGAGTGGCAGGCAGCACATGTGGGAGCTCTGACCAATCATTAACTGGCATTGGCAGGGGGCGGGGCTAGCATTCAGACGCTGAGCATGTGGATGGCTGGGACCAAATTTCTTTTTTTTGGTTTAGCAACTGGGGTAGGGAAATTTGCCTGCTACAATCAGATGAAGGTGTACTGCTAGCAGATTGGCTGCAAGTACTTGGGACACCTATTGCTATACCTTCATTCCTCTCAGTGCAGGTTTTTGAGAGGACTGGAGGTATAGTGAGGTTGGAGATCCCAGACGAGGAGCAAGGAGAAGTCTGCCTTTTTCTTTGATGCGGGTCCTTCAAGTGCTGTTGCCAACAGACGGCATGGGAGGTCGTCATATGTCTGGTCAAGCATGTGGTGCCCAAGCGGCTGCTGTTTTGGCCACGCTTGATTCACTTCAGACATAGGTTGCAAACAGCAACGGTGTGATCTGCTGCACACGTCTCAAAAAAGGCCCACACCAAGGAACTTTTCAAAATCAGTGGGCCCTTAAGCTGCTCCCTAGAGGACATCCTGCCTCATTGGAGATGTGCCTCCTCCTCCTCTCTTCTATCACGCACCCAAGTAGAGTCAGTGACCTCATCATCTCCTCCCTGATCGTCACTGGAGCAAACTTGGCAGTATGCTGCTGTTGGGTGAACACGACTGCCTGTTTCTTGTCCTTCTTGGGCACCCCCTCTCTCTAGGCTCACGTTACTCCCTTCCTCAACCTGGGAACCAAAATCGGAGCCTTCTAATCTCTGCGCATCCTCCATCAGCATGTACCCAACACTGTGGTCAAATAGTTCGGGGGACTCTTCCATGCATGATGGTGAGGCTACGGAAGGAGTGACTGTGGACAAGGAGCCGGTGGAATAGGCCACTTTGGCAGGTGCATTGGAAGGCAAACTACTCTGAGCCTGGGTGACAGAGGATGAGGACGGCTTTGTTATCCACTCAACCAACTATTCTGCATGTTGTGGCTCAATAACACGGCCAGCAGCAGAAAAAAAGGACAAGCGCGCCCCACGGCCATCTGCAGAGGATGTAGCATGTCCGCGATCAGCACTGTTGACTGTAGACACAGAGGCTGCTTGCCCTCTTTTAGTGGCCTGTGAGCATCTACCTCTCCTTGGTGGCCTTCCGAACATGCTGTAAATTTTGTTTGGCAACACCACACTGCACTGTATTGTGTACTGTGTACACCACCAGAAAAGTAGTAGCAACTGCACTGTATTGTTTGCTGTGTACACCGCCAGAAAAGTAGTAGCAACTGCACTGTATTGTGTGCTGTGTACACCACCAGAAAAGTAGTAGCAACTGCACTATATTGTGTACTGTGTACACCACCAGAAAAGTAGTAGCAACTGTACTACGGCTGCACTGTAATGTGTGCTGTGTACACCACCAGAAAAGTAGTAGCAACTGCACTGTATTGTGTACTGTGTACACCACCAAAAAAGTAGTAGCAACTGCACTATGGCTGCACTGTATTGTGTGCTGTGGACACCACCAGAAAAGTAATAGAAACAGTACACCACGGGATTCACTGTAGATATACACTACACTGGATGCTGCAGAGTGTATATGTGGAAGGCCAACATGGTGGCCTGAATTTATGGGAGGAGCCCGGGATGGTATTTAACCGGCCCACTCGCCTGTGGTCTTCGTCGGTTCCAGTGCGCGATATACTACGTCACTAAGCCGGCTACTCGATTCACTAGCGTTCGTGAGTGCCACACGTCTCGTGGATTGTTCCCGTTCGAAGGTTTTTGTACATTGTATCTGGCTCGGCTGCCGCAGGTAGGGGTCTCGTTTGACCATCATTTCATTTATGAACGTTAGTTACCTTGTCACGAATCTCATTGTCCACATACGCACGAGTCATTCATTAGTACCCGTACATTGCATCCGCACCGCTATCTGCATAACAGTAGCCGGTCGCTTACGCATCGCCACTTGTTCGGAATCAGTCGCAGTCACATTTCAGCCATTTCACCATTTCAGCCATTTCGCCATTTCACGGTCACGCACCGACACGCCGGTTCGAATCTAACCGCATCCGATTCGTCCCGGTATGTCCCAGCAGTCGAACCCCATTTCAATACATGATCCAGGGAGTGGTCGTTTTTAGCCGCAATTCTTCGACTCACCGGTCGAAAAAAACACCTCTATCATGGCATCATTTCACTGTCACGTATCACGTTCCGATTCGAGTCTAGTCGCACCCCGGTGCCTCGATTCGTACCGGCGCGCCCCAGGTGCTCCCAGGCCCCATTTCATTTCGTGCTCCAGAAATACGGTCGCTGTCAGTCGAAAAAAATTTTTTAGGCTCACCGGTCGGCGCCTCTGTCACGAGAAAAACATTTCACCTCACGAGTCACGTTTTGATCTGAAACCGGTCGTACCCTTGCGTATCAGTTTCGCCTCCGACGTACCCCAGGTTTTGTCGGCCCCATTTCAGTAACCACCCCTGAGTCTGCCCGTCGTCGGTTGCAAAACCCGACCGACCGCTCCGCACCTCATTTCTCTCACCGCCAGGCCGCACCCCGCTTCGAACCCAGTCGCACTGCGCGCCGGTTCGTACCGATGTGCCCTGAACATCCGTTGGCCTCATTTCAGTACATGCTCCAGCAGTCTGGTTCGTTGACAGTCGCGGCTCGACCGTTTCATACTCCTGTCATGCCAATCAGTTCGCTGTCACACAAAAACGTCCCGATCCGAATCCGATGGCATCCACCATGCATCAGTTCGTCTCAACGTACCCCAGTCGAATATGCCTCATTTCATTCCAAATCTCGATCAGTGTCACTCAGCAAGTCACACTCATAAACGACACTTTGCGCCCACGACATGGCACAAACATTCCTCATTTCACTCCAAAAAAAAAAAAAAAAAGAAAAAAGAAATATACATATATATGAGAAAAAAAAAAAGGTTTATATGCATAGACGGAGGACCCTTCTCTAGGTCAGTCCAAGTTCAGTAGGTCCACCCTGCAACAGGTTGGACGGTATTTCTCCAGGTAAAATATAGAAACTCACCGTGTACACACGTCCACGTACGTGCGCACACTTGTCCTTTCGAAAGCAAATGTTTACACAAGGAAAGAAACAGTCTTGGCTTATCTCATCCCCTTAACAGGTCCGGTCGACCTTCTTGCGACCTCAGAAGCCACAAGACATCGCCTCAGGGTACAGCCCATCCGAGGACCATGTCTCAAGCGGGCAGCGAGAATCTCACCGCCCCCTTGTCACCTTCCCCAGTGTCTGTAAGCGACAGCAACCAGTCCTTCAGGGGATGGACCATCCCCAGGCTGACGGCAGAACTTAGACGCAGGGGCGTGCCATTCCCCGCCACGGCCAGGAAGGCGGAGCTCTTCAGGCTCCTGTTCCCTCCTCCTGCCATGGCCGGGCCCAGCACTCAACAAGCTTCCCTCCAGTCTATATCTACGGCCATAGCACAACTCAACACCATGGTGTCGTCCTTGGCGAACACAGTCACGGACGTCCAAGCCAGAGTGACTCTCCTGGAAGCTCACTCGGCCCCGGCCGTCCCCGGCCCTGCCGCAATGCAGCCTCTAACACCAGTCGCCACAGGTACCGCAGGGACAAGTCCCGTCGTCTGCCCAGCACACCTGGTTCCAGCCAGCATTAAGAAGGACATACTGGATGGCAAGGACGTCAACCTCGCCTCCCTACTCATATCGGTCCACGACCTAGCCGAGAACAAAGCCTATACCTGGGGAGATGTCTCGGTGGTCCTCAAAGCTAAGGACCCCAGACTCAATCGCAAATTGTCTGTCCCAGAATTTGCGTTGACATTTGGGATGCTTAGAGACGTCATATGTTCAGCTTCCCCCGGCAGGAGGGAAGAGTTGGACTTATATCTCCACACCGTGGTATACTTGGGTTACAAGTACGGCGGGTTCTCGTTCTACGACTACCACCGTTCCTTTTCCGCAAAAGCAGCCGCCAGGATGGCGCAGTTCCAGTCACCCACGGACTGGAGCCTAATGGACACAGAATTATTCTGTCGCCATTTTGCCGGCCTGCGCTCACCATTGTGCGCAGTCTGCCAATCCTCCACACACACCGCCACCTGGTGCTCCAGTGTAGCAGTCAGCCACTCGGTCGAGTTTCCCTCGACCTCGGCTTCAGCTCAAAACCCGCCAGCACCGACACAGAAACCGACAAACTCGGACTTCCACAACGGCCTTGTCTCCCTGCCCCACACTACCTACGAGTGTAGAAATCTCAAATCAGCGGCCACCGACGAGCAAGCAGTAGATGAACTACTCCTAGCCGAGCTAGAGCGAGGTTTCGTCATAGGTCCCTTCACACAACCCCCCTTCAACCCCCCTATTGGGCTTGTCAAGGGCAAGTTCTCGAATAAAGTTTGTTTGGTGTACGACCTGTCTGCGCCTCATTCTTGCCACGTCCCCAGCCTCAACTCCCTGATTCCCTCCGAGGAGTTCTCCTTAAAATACGCCTCCGTCGACATGGCGATCCAGGCCATCCTCAAAGCAGGCACAGGGGCCTGGCTGTTCAAAGCCGACATATCGGACGCCTTCAAACTTCTGCCGATTTACCCGTCTCTCTGGTGTTGGCACGGTATCAAGTGGAGAGACAGGTACTACTTTGCCACCAAGCTCACTGTTGTGCTTTTTTAAGGAAAGTTTCCCGCACATTTTTATTAAGTAATTTTTAACGAAGATATTTTTAAGATACAAAATCAATCTATATGACACAGTCTATATATGCGAAACTTGTTCACGGAGACGAGTGATCATACATCATAGTCACATTTATTGGTTGACAGAAAACAAATATTTACATGAAATTAAAATACAGATTGCATTACTTGAACATTTAGACAATTAATGGAAATACCCTCAAAATGGGCGTAGTAGTACCTTGGACACAATATCACCATGATAACTTCTTCAGTAGAATCAATAACCTTATACTTGACAATTTAACAGAATGTCTGTATTTTACACACCCAGCCGTTACTATGCTGCAGGTAAGTAACGTTGAACAATGCGAAAATAATTTAGACATTTGTTTGTCAATAAAATTCGGTAACTATGCAAAAAGTAATATATAATGAAAAAATTGAATATTAGAGAAAAAAATCTAAAAGGCGATTATTGATTCTGGAGAATGATTATCAATATTAGAATATTCAATACATCAAAAATTAAGAGAACATACCAGATAAAATCAACATGTTATATTTACCCATTCCAAAATGGCTATTAGTCTGGACTTAAGATGGCTACCGGGTTCAGGAATCTCCTTGGAGGTTAAAGTATATTTCCAGGCATGGTTGTCAGTCTATCTGGGAAGATGTTTCTCTCATTGTCTCTTCCCCCAGGGTGAGGGTGAGCCTCCTCTCAGGTTCCCCTGAGCTCTCCCTCTTTCTTTCACTATCTCTCTTGCTTCTTAAATACCCTCTCACACAATAAGATTATAAAACTTGTAATATGTTCAGCCCAAAAGGTATGTGTCCCTTTCCTATTGGCAGGCAGACTTAATCACCCCTCCTAGTAGTCTAAATGTTTTTAAGGTAATTTCACCTTCAACCACTAGGGGTCTCACATGTGTTTTGGGGCTGCTCTGTAAAGTAATATATTTTATTTTATACTGTATATTGTACCTTAGTGAAAATATCTATATCTTTAGTATTTGGGAATTCTACTAACCACATACTATCAAATCGCTTAGCATAATTATTGATCAATCACTTGCATAAAATGGTGATATATATGCATATCATTGTATATCTGTAAACATTTAGTCCATTTGAAAAGGACACAGGTTTATATATATATATATATATATATATATATATATATATATAATCAACATCACATACAATTTTTATCTATCTGGATACTTGTATAATTTGGGTATCCAATCAATATTTGTTTATCTAAACATGATTCAATTCTTATACATTCATATCATGATCATATGTTGTCTTAATACTAATTTGTTCCTAAAACAATTCTATTAATAACCTTATATTTTCATATGTATTTTTTTTATAACCGATTTCATCAACTCATCGGATACTAACTCATAGTTTTCTTTTGTGACCTACACATCTCACATATACTTTGAATGATTTATATTCACTGTCTTCTGAATATATATATATATATATATATTTTGAACATATGTCGGTTTGCCTCTACTTTTAAAATCATGTTTTGAAATGGACTTTGAACAGTCCAATAAATGTTTCAGATAGCTTAGCTGTATACACAATTTCCTGAGACTTCACACAATAGGCTTTGTCGGGCAAGGTGTTGGCTATTGAATTTTGTCTTGATGGTTTTAAATTGTCCAAACAGTCTTTACTTCAGCACAAAGGATTCTTCCCAGTCACGGACCACCTCCAGGTGATGTTACCTAATAAGTTTGGCCTTCTCAAACTAATCAACAACATAAGTACACACCTTTTGCTTGGTGACAAATGGTACCATTGTTTTCTGTTTTCTTCCTGGCTCAATACAGGCTTGTAAAAACCCCTTGGATAGTATAGTTGTGGTAATTTAGAATACATAAGTTTACTGTGTCTTAGAGGTCTTTTATAGGTCAATTATGGTGACCTCACAGTTCACGTGTCTTTTTGAAATTATATATTTCTGTCATTGAATAGTAAATATATTTCTTCATAAATTCACAACATCACGTTCGGCTCCAAAAGTAGCCCCTGGCTCTTCGACACTTTCGCCCAATCCCTCACCTGGATTCTCCTACACCAAGGCCCAATGCACAGAAGTCATCCACTACCTGGATGACTTCTTACTGATAGAGCAGCCCAACGTGTCACCAGTAGACCTCGACAAGCTGAGAGTCGTCTTCCAGAACATCAATGTCCCTATAGCTGAGCACAAGGTCGACGAACCCGCACACTCCATCACCTTCCTCGGAGTTGTCCTGGACACATGCTCCATGCAGGCTATCCATGTTTATCCCAGCCATCTCACCCCTCTCACCACAGGTGGTGACAGATGCCGCGGCCTCCACGGGCTTCGCAGCCATTTTTGGCCTCCGTTGGTTCGCTGGCCCTTGGCCCCCGCAGATTCTCTCAATCCCAGGTTTCAGCCGGACTTCCCCCCTTTTCGAGCTCTACCCAATCGTGGCAGCCACCAAACTTTGGGGTCACAACTGGACCGGGCAGACGGTAAACTTCACGACGGACAACCAGGCCACGGCAGACATCGTCAACAAAGGCAGGTCCAAGTCACTCCCGGTGATGTCCTTCTTACGCAGGCTGGTCCAACTGTCGCTACGGCTCCAGTTCAACATCCATTGCTCTTACATCCCAGGTAAATACAACGTGGCAGCGGACGCGCTGTCACGCTTTAACTTCGTCTCCTTCCTCCGACAGATACCGGAGGCCGATCGGGTGTCCGCCCCTATCCCCGCTTGGTCTCAGCTTACCCTAGACTAGACCGATACCTACGTGGGGCCACCCAGCTCATCAACCAGTCCCTGTCCCACAACACACTCAAAGCCTACCATGCAGCCTGGGACACGTTCAACAGGTTCCTAGCCACCAACGCCGTGTCAACACCCACAGGCACCAGGCACATTCTGGCCATCGTCTCACATTGCCACACACAGTTGAACCTGTCCTACAACACTATCCGCCTGTACCTGGCCGGCGTACAGCACTTTTTGGCCCTTCAAGATCCCACTAGACCATCTGTCTTCTCGTCCCACGCCATGCGAGCCGTCCAACGCGGCGTCCAGAAGCAGCAAACAGAACCAGACGTCGCCCCATCACGAGTGCCATCTTCCGCGAGATGTCCGCCATACTCGCTGGTTCCCCTTTTGGTGTCCTCCTCAGCCAGGTCATACAAGCCACTATCTACCTGTCCTACTACGGGTTCCTACGTCCCAGCGAATTCACCTGTAACAGCTCGACCAGCCAAACCCTGTGCAGACGCCACCTAGTTCGCCATCAAGACCACTTCGTGCTCCACCTCAGCGTCTCCAAGACTCAGCAAGCTGGCCACGGGGTGGACATCCATCTATACAGAACCGGCAATCCCTGGTGCCCAGTGACGGTTCTCAACCGCCTGCTCTCACTCCTGCCAGAACAAAGGGACACCGATCCCCTTCTGCCTTTCCCAGTCAAACCCCTAAGCACCTGCCAGTTCATGACACACGTAAGGATTCTCCTCCGCAACCTACGCCTCAACCCCAGCGAATACTCCAGTCACTCTTTTTGAATCAGGGCCGCCTCAACCGCCTCACAGCATGGGGTCCCAGGCCACATCATCCAGAGACTCGGCAGATGGAAATCAGCCTGCTTCACCCGGTATATACATGACCCACAGGCGGAAATGTCACGGGCCTTTGCCCAACTCACGCAGTAGACAATGCTAGAAATCAATAAACATCTTCAAACCCTACCTCAGTTTTTGCCCCCTTATTTTGGCATACCGTCCATTGGATCAAGGCACACTTCAGGTCCCCCTTTTCATGTTGTAGATCTTATGGTTAAGTTATTCCTCTTCAGACACGTATCGGCTATAGGGCTTCAACCATAAGTGGAAGGCCAACATGGTGGCCTGAATTTATGGGAGGAGCCCGGGATGGTATTTAACCGGCCCACTCGCCTGTGGCCTTCGTCGGTTCCGGTGCGCGATACCCACCCTCCCATTCCCCCTTTCAAGGGCATTTCTCACAACATCACCCTCATCAATACTCATTTCTAAACAGGGTATGCCCCCTTATTTTGGCATACCGTCCATTGGACCAAGGCACACTTCAGGTCCCCCTTTTCATGTTGTAGATCTTATGGTTAAGTTATTCCTCTTCAGACACGTATCGGCCATAGGGCTTCAACCATAAATATATATATATATATATATATATGTATATATACTAGATTGTCTGTATATATATATATATATATATATATATCAAATACCCCGCCTGAAGTAGATTAGGAATATTACACCACGGAATGCACTGTAAAATGTAGATCTCTAGGCTACACTGACTGGATGCAGAGTATATATATATATATATATATATATATATATATATATATATATATACTAGACTGACTGTATATATATAATAAATACACTGCCACTAACTGAATAACCTGCCTGCTTAATCTAAATAAAGCTATGTCTCCGTCCACACCAACAACACTACAAAGGGCCGCCGTGTAGGCAGCCTTATATAGTGTGGGGCGTGGACTTAGTCCCCCTGAGCCATGATTGGCCAAAGGCACCCTGCCTTTGGCCAATTATGGCTCTCTTAGCAGAGGGCACTGGGATTGGCCAAAGTATGCAGGTCAGGTGCATGCTTTGGCAATTCATCATACAGCAATGCACTGCAATCTTGCAGTGCATTATGGGGCATTCCGCGGGCGCTCTAATTTCCCGCAAATGCCCCATAATGTTCTAAATTCGGCGATCGGGTGAACACCCGATGTTCGAATTGAACTCATGTTCGACCCGAACGTCAAGCTCATCCCTATTCAAGATGCCCAGCATTTGCAGAGCACTGGGCATATTTGTAATCCAGTGACGAATGTCCTGTATTAGCAGTGCGCTGGACATATTTGTAATCCATGGGCGCGATCACCTGCAGTGGTAGCCATGGGTAACGCCACATGGTAAAAAGTCACTGAATTGAAGGATACATATAGGTGTCTGCCCCTGCGTTGATTGGGGCAGCTGGGTGAGCAGGTAGCAATACTTTTCACAGCTCCCGTTGGTTGCTATGGGCAACGGCACTTACTATTATGGTACTGTATAGCAGGCAGAGCAAACAAGTCCTTCCCAAGGTTCAATTTCCTCAATACTGATGGAACAAAGCAATTCCCCAGCTTACTTCCATGTTTGCTAGGGGCAACGGCTGGCAGGTCACATGAACAGGTTGTCCAGGAATGAACCCCCAAATGTAGCGGTACCACCATAGGGGCTGCTGAATTATGTGGTCCACCTGTCACCTCTGACCTGCCCAGCATTCACCCCTCAATCACTACAGAGACATTGAACAGTCCTGTGTGTTGTTCTTGTTATTTTATTGAGGGGATATTTAACTTGGATGGGTAAGGGGATTATGGGATGTCCAGAACAAATGAGTAGAGCAATTGGTAGACCACTTGGTGGATCAATTGTTGATCAATTGGTAGATCACTCTCTTACTCCAGTCTCCTCCAGCACAACACCCGCTTGCAGACTGTTTCTCTCTCTCTATCTTGCACAACACTTCTCTTCCCAGGACTCGCTAGCACATGGTTAGGCCCAACACCAAACTCAGTCAGGCCTTAGCACTGACCATTTGCAGGCAGGGACCACGGGCCCCTTTAACCGCTTGTCAACCAGCCGCCATCATTATACTGCGGCAGCTCAGCGCGTTCCCGCAAACTGTCGTAGCTGTACGTCAGGATAGCATGTGCATGCCCGCTGCACTACGGGGGTGCCAATGTGCGTGGCCGGCAGTCGCTATGACCGCCGGCCAGGTGTGATCAAGGGCACGTGAGCCAGAACAGGGATGTGGGTGTGTAAACACACCCACATCCCTGTTCTGTGAGGGGGAGAAACAGATTGTGTATTCCTACTAGCTAGGAACAACAATCTATCATCTCCTCTAGCCAGTCCCCTCCCCCTACAGTTAGAACACACATGAGGGAACACAGTTAAAGGGGTTGTAAACCCTCATGCATCCTATGCATTAAGGTAAAAAAAAACTTCTGGCAGTGACCGGCACCCCAGCCCCCCATTTTACTTACCTGAGCCCCGTATTTCCCTTGGCGGAGACGCCCTGTCCCTCTCTGCACAGGGTCCCAGCTCTTCATTGGATAGATTGATGGCAGTGTAGCCATTGGCTCCCGCTGCTGTCAATCAAATCCAATGACGTGGGTGTCGGGGGCGGGGCCGAGTCCAGCATTTGTGTCTATGGACGCTGATCACTTTAACCCCTTGAGCTCCCCCTAGTGTTAACCCCTTCCCTGCCATTGACATTTACACAGTAATCAATGCATTTTTATAGCTTTGATCGCTGCATATTTGTCAATAGTCCCAAAAATGTGTAAAAAGTTTCCGATCTGTCCGCCATAATGTCGCAGTTAAATCGCTGATCACCGCCATTACTAGTAAAAAAAATAATAATATTAATACAAATGCCATAAATCTTTCCTCTATTTTGTAGACACTATAATTTTTGCACAAACCAATCAATATACGCTTATTACAATTTTTATTACCAAAAATATGTAGAAGAATACATATCGGCCCAAACTGAGGAAAAAAAATGTGCTTTTTAAAAAAAATAAATGAGGATATTTATTATAGCAAAAAGTACAAAATATTGTGTTTGCCTGTGAGTCACCAGCTCTGCTCTAGGCCACTCTCAGCCCACACATATCAAAACAAACAAGCCTAGCCTCCAGGTAGGCCTGCCTAAATTTACCTGCTGTTTCCAAAAACCTACTTCTAGCACCTACCTAAAGTAGAAGGTGCTACATATACTTATGTTAATGTGTATTCTACCTTCTGAGCTTGAAGCCGCCAAGTCTGATCTGCAATAATACATTTGAGTCATCCAGGTGGCTAATTAAGGATCCTTTGTGATGGGATTAGCCATGAGTCAGCTGTTGCTCATTAGCTAAACCATTGTGTGATGTTTTGGCTAAATATATTGTTAATGTGGTGAGTGACCTCCTTCTCAAGTGTATAAAAGCCTGTATTCTTGTTCAAATAAACAGTTCTTATTCTGGTTTACTCCAAGACTGGTGCTGTCTAGTTCTTGGGGTAACTAGAGCCAGATCCACTGGTCTCGTGTTCCAGAGCTTAGGAAGCAGCTTCTTGGCGGAGATACCCAGTCGGGGTGTCGGGAGTCCATCACAGGTTCTATCTCACCTCTAAGTTAAGACTTTTTTTTGAGGGTCTCTTACCCTCCATTCCCTTACCAAATTTAATGCCCATAATGACTGGCCAGTCTTCTCTACTTGTGCCTATACCCTCTTGCCTCTAAACTACTTTACCTAGCAGATGTGTACTACATATACCTGTGAACACTCCGATGGAGAGTAGACAGTGACAAAATAACATATAGCCACCAATCAATACAGTTTGATTAAGGGGCGTAAAATAGGTACCCTTTGTCCCCAAAATGTCTTACAGATCAAGGAAGTCTGATAACTCAAATGTAAGCAAAAGGCTGATTATCAGAAATTCCCGGATTGTCTCAAGCTCCTCGTTTTAGATTCTCAGGGTCACCTGTAAATCACCTCCAAGGCAAAGCTTGCCATCTGATATGGAATTGTATGAATAGGCAACTCCTATCCTCATATTATTATTATACACGATTTATATAGTGCCAACAGTTTACGCAGCGCTTTACAATGTATAGGGGGGACAACACAATTACAGTACAGTTCAATACAAAAGGTACAGGAGGGCCCTGCTCGTAGAGCTTACATTCTAAAGGGGTGGTGGTGGTACAAAAGGTAATAACTAATGCGGTAGGGAACAGACACAAAAGAGACACTTCGCATCTTTCCAAATAACTGTTGTGTTTTATTATGACGCAATTGAAGGTTTTTTATACACATGATTAAGTAGGTATCACATTATTATTACAATTGTACTTGTATGGTTACAAGGGGCGCAACATAGGCAGGTTAATTCTAATCAGGACTCGAAAGAATGCAAACATGTAATGAAAACATCATTAGTGCCGTGTGCAATACATACAAAATAGAACACAATTATATACAGAACTTACACATTTCCTCTACAGTAAAAACATGCCCCCAAATGACCTCTTTTTGAAAAGTAGACACCCTAAAGAATTTCATAAAAGGCATGGTCAGTATTTTCCAGATCGCATTTTTGCCACAAGGTTTTGAAAATTTAAAAAAATAAAACAAATGTTCTTCTTTCTTTTTCAAAAACTTGTGGCAAGAATAAGATCTACAAAATACTCACCATACCTCTTATCAAATACCTTGGAGTGTCTTCTTTCCAAAAAGGGGTAATTTGGGGGTGTTTATACTGGCATTTCAGGGCCTCCGAAAATGTGATAGGTAGTCAAGGAGTGAAATAAGGAAATTATTGGATTTTGGGCTGCTGCATGTGTCTAGACTGCCAAAAAGTGTCTCACATGTTGAATATCCATAGTTTGTCCTTTTCCAAAAATTTGTGGCAAAAAATAAAATCTTCTATGCACTCAACATGCCTCTCAGCATGAATGAACAAAGTATATGTTGAAGCAAAGGTGCTACCGCCCACTGACCACCCCATGCTTGTAATTTTGATTCCTCCATTCACATTGACCAATGTGGATGAAGAAACCTCTGCCAGAAAAAAGTGAAAAAATGATATGCTGAAGCATAGGAGCGATCGGCCCGCGTACACAGGGAGCGTACACATTTTTTTTAAACTGTGGATGAGAAATCTCCTCCTGCAGCACTGCAGGCATGGATGTATGTATTCTGAGAGCAATGACCTGCTGCTGTCAGAATAAACAGATCAGTGCTGCAGCAGATTGACGTCCCTGCAAAGCAAACAATGGTTAAAAATAAAACACAATAATGATATGAGATTAACTCAATAAAACAACAACTTTTTTAACTGAAATCTATACCAAAAAAGTGAAAAAAATATATATGCTGAAGGAAAGCAGCAATCCATTTACTGACTACACAGGCCCCTCATGCTTGGGCATACACATGAGAAATCTCCTCCTGCAGCACTGCAGGCACAGATGTATGCATTCTGAGAGCAACGCCCTGCTGCTGTCAGAATAAACAGAATAAACAGATCAGTGCTGCTGCGGATTGGTGTCCCTGCAAAGTAAACTACAATGCTTAAAGCGTAACTTCGCTTTTGTTGAGAAAAACAAAATTCCCCCTCTGCGTGATCTATGCACATTGCATGGAATATAACAACCTTTGTTGCAGATTCTTACCTTTTGTTATTCTGAATAAATCCCTGTGTTTGTCTGTGCCTCTGTGCTTAGTGACTCTAATGGGAGTGGTTTCATAAATAACTTTAGGTGTCAGGTGTGCAGCTGCAGGGCACTAATGAGGAAAGCTGCTGGGCCTGCATCCCTTTAGATGTGTTCCTATTGAAAGTTGTGCTCCAAAAAATAAAAATTTTGTCGCAGGGGATGCCTGAAATCTAACTTGTATTTTAGGGAGGATTTCTGGGAAAATTGGTGAGCCAATCACACAAGCAGGAAATTATGTTTCTGGGGAGTGGTCAGTACACACTCTGTGCACAGAACAACTCCAGGTAGCCATATTGCAATGTATTCTCAGAAAATTACAGCGGCTGCAGATTGAAAAGGAAAGGTGATTTTTAATAACATTCAATATTATTAGTGTTGCAATTATATGCGCTATATTATTTTTTCTTTATTTGTTATTTTTTCCCCCACAAAAGTGGAGTTAATCTTTAACCACTTCATGCAAATCACTGTACCCATACGTTGGTACTTTGACGCCAAATACCATTGTTATGGCAGCAGCTAGCTGCAATGACCCTGGTATTTTCAGGAACAGCATGCGTTTCTCATTAAATAAAAGTGGTGTTTGTGGCGGATTTGTGGCAAGAAATGTATGATGGCATCATCTACATAGATACGCTGCAGAATCTGTGGGCTGCCAATCAGCATTTGCAAGCAAATCTGGGGGAACACTATGGGCTCTATGGGTCTGTGGTTGAATTATTGTTGTCTGCAGGATAATACTAGTGCTAGCCACCTCACCAGCTTGGACTGCATTTGGAGGACTCGCCAGGTTAACACGAAATACTTTTGTCCTGGTATGTAAAAGACTATGATGTACTAGGCCGCTGGTACCTGACAGCTCACCAAAAGGTAGTGCGGCACTAGTACTGGAATCCTGCTGCATATAAGACAAATCAAGTATTCCTATCACTTCAGCTACCCGGGGTCGGGTACACCTGACCTTAGCAGGGACCTCTCCTCCATCCTTTGAGCTCCTGTCAGGGTGCCGCTGCTCTCTATAGGTTTGTTTGCAGAGCCTGATTCTGTCAGTGAGGACTCCTTCTTCGCTCTCAGCTGTCATACTCAGAATCCTGTAGGCCTCTTCCCTAGAGTACCTTTGTTGCCACATTTCACAGGTACCTAGTGCGACTCACAGGAAAAAGAGTTCCTGGCTGTCAGGGACTGCTTGAACTACTACAAATGTAGCAAGGTCTCTGGCCTCCTTCAGTCTAATGAGAACCTCAAAGGCTAGAGATAGCAGATATCCTTCTGTATATGGTTGGTTGTGAGGCATAGGTGGAAGTAATTGGGCACCAGATACTTCTTGAATGCAAACGAGATGTTTATTTCTCTTACAAACTTTTTGAAGGAAAGAGGGATAGGGCCAGGACACCCTTGAGTAGTTGCAAGATTAATTAGCAGACTCTGAGACTTCAATAGGAGGTCAGCCGTGCAGGGAAAGGCATCCAGCAAGACGCCACATCTGCACATGCAGGAATTCTGTCTCCTATGGCAACAGTCTTTAATAGTTCCCAACACAAATTATAACAGTTATTTCACCTTCACTACAACTTCTCCTTGTAGTTCTTCAGCCCACTGCGCTCCAGTTCTCTCACTAGACCCTCTGATTCACTGACTGAATCCCTTGAGCTTCTCCAATCTTCACAGTGGTATCTTCCTCAAGCGTCACCCCCGCCTCTCTGCTGGGTCCCTAGCTTGGCACTCCAGATACTTCTCAAGCTTCACCCCACTGGCCTGCTCAGTCCCTGGCTTGACACACAATGCTGCTCTACAAGCGTCACCTCTGCTGGTTGGGTCGCTGGCTTGATCACTGCCTGAAGTTTCCCGATTCTCCACCATGCCCGTTCGGTGAGAATACTGCTCCGGCACTTGCTTCAGTTACTCACTGAGGTCCTTGGTAATAAGGTGGTTGGTCCCTTAGTGGCTTCCCCTCTGCCTCCGACCATGACAAGTTCTCCAGCCAGCAGAACCGTCACTTTTGGTTGGACTGCAAGCCGCAGTCCAACCCTACGCTGCTCTCTTACTTCTGGATAGGACCTAAGACAGCCTAGCAGCCAGATGTGTCAGGGTTAGGCCCAATCTCCAGTCTAGCAGCCTGGGGCAACATGACACACATCCACCTAGACAGCTGTCCAGGAGGCACAGAACATCGATCACCTGACTCCACCACAATATATAGGCTCTCCCAGCAGGCCAAGGGATTCAAGAAAACCCCTGCCCATTGGCTGTGATACCCCATATACCCATAAACTGACTTTGGGTTGCCCTTCTCATAACTAGTACCACCAAGTACCCGGCCACCTAGTGGTAGAAGAGAAGAGTGCAACAAGGCCAAACTTAGGGAGAAATCAATAGATCTCTAACAATCAACCAGGATAACGACTCCTGGCAAGTAAATTTGTGAGGAGCTCCCTGCCTAAACTCCAGGGTGCTACACAAATAAAACTTACCTGCTAGTGCTAGAAGAGATCAGGTCTGATTCTGCTAACACTGCGGTTATGTGTGCAACGTATCAGAGGTGCCGGTGATCTACTGACACTGCACTTGTTGGGGGGCAGAAGGGCTGATCCTGCTAATGCTGCGTTATTAGGGACACTATACTAAGGGGGGATACTAATATAGTTCTGTTCATGATCAGGATATTGATCCATACAGGCGCTATACTAGTAATGGCGGTGATCAGGATATTGATCCATACAGACACTATACTAGTAATGGCGGTGATCAGGATATTGATCCATACAGACACTATACTAGTAATGGCGGTGATCAGGATATTGATCCATACAGACACTATACTAGTAATGGCGGTGATCAGGATATTGATCCATACAGACACTATACTAGTAATGTTGGTGATCAGGATATTGATCCATACAGACACTATACTAGTAATGTTGGTGATCAGGATATTGATCCATACAGACACTATACTAGTAATGGCGGTGATCAGGATATTGATCCATACAGACACTATACTAGTAATGGCGGTGATCAGGATATTGATCCATACAGACACTATACTAGTAATGTTGGTGATCAGGATATTGATCCATACAGACACTATACTAGTAATGTTGGTGATCAGGATATTGATCCATACAGACACTATACAAGTAATGTTGGTGATCAGGATATTGATCCATACAGACACTATACAAGTAATGTTGGTGATCAGGATATTGATCCATACAGACACTATACTAGTAATGGTGGTGATCAGGATCCTATAGCGTGAGTGTGATAGTGTGCGGGCAATCTAATGCTAGCTGACCCTGGCGCTATCTGATGTAACAAGTGACCTTAATACAGCGATTGGTGAAAAATACTGTACACTGAGGCTGTACTAATGGCACTGGTTGGGTGACAGGGGGGATCAAAGGGTGAATGAGGGCAATCGATGGGGTTAAATGTACCAATCTAAGGTGTGTGGGTGTAAAGTGTGGTGATTATACTCACAGTGTGGTGTTCTCTTCTCTTCCTGAACCGAAAAGAACTCGGGAAGAGAAGAAATCACAAGATAGCTCCCCGTGTTTACAAAATAAAACACAGGAGTGATTTGTCATTGGCTGCAGGTGATCAGCAGGGTACGGGGCAATATCATTGGCTGGGACCTGCTGACAAACTTGTTCTACAGCCAATGACGGTGGAGGTTTCTGGGTGTGCGCATGCATGGGTGCGGACCTGGAAGAAAGCCATGACATAAAAGTACATTACCAGACCTGTATGAGCCGCCCATCCATTGTATTTGTACAACACTTCATCCATGTCTTTGGTGATCTCTGATCTCCTTATCAACAGTTTCTTACATGATGAAGATCAGCCATGGAGTATATCTGAGGTGTATATCAGGGTGTGCTTCTTCCCCACATGAGAGCTGTGATGTCCAACAACATTCATATAGACCTTGAGGGTTGTGTGGGATCCCTGATGTACAGGAAGACAGGACTTCAGCGAGGAACAATTCCCTCACTCAGGACAGGAATACGGCTTCTCCCCGTGTGAGATCTCTGATGTGTGGAAAGATGGGACTTCTGTGAAAAACATTTCCCGCACTCAGGACAGGAAAACGGCTTCTCCCCCGTGTGAGATCTCTGATGTATGTAAAGATTGGACTTATCTGAAAAATATTTCCCGCACTCAGGACAGGAATACGACTTCTCTCCTGTGTGAGATCTCTGATGTCTGGAAAGACTGGACGTATCTGAAAAACATTTCCCACACTCAGGACAGGAATACGGCTTCTCCCCCGTGTGAGATCTCTGATGTTTGGAAAGATTGGACTTATTTGAAAAACATTTCCCGCACTCAGGACAGGAATACGGCTTCTCCCTGGTGTGAGATCTCTGATGTGTGGAAACATGGGACTTCTGTAAAAAACATTTCCCACACTCAGGACAGGAATACGGCTTCTCTCCTGTGTGAGATCTTATATGCACAATAAGATTGTATTTACAAGCGAAACACTTCCCGCACTCAGTACAGGAAAGCCCCTTCTCTGTTGGAAGGACGGCACCGTCCCTCACAGTCGGAGGTTCCTCAGGATAAGAGGAATACGATGGTCCATCTACACTGTGTGGTGCCGGATGGACATTTGAGGTAGTCGGGTTTTCTCCTGGACTATACTGTGTGATGTCCTCATCTTCTACTTTACAGTCTGGAGACAAAGTGAGACAATCCTCTGAGGTTTTCCTCATCTCCCGTCCATCTACTAAAATAGAAATACAAAGATTATTACTAGACATGAGCTGATTGGTTCCTGCTGTGCTCCAATCAAATCATCAGATATAAAATGTTCAGCTGGTAGGAAATGGGTGTGACAAAAGAGAATACATATTATGTGTATATATAGCAGTGGGTAGAGGGGAGAGAGCAGATGTCAGGACTATGTAATGTACAACATATTGTATAAGATACAACAGATAGGACTATATAGTATCAGAATGATGTAATGTACAACATAGAGTATATAGTGCAGGGGTCAGGAGATCTCTGTCAGAGATCTTGCTAGACTTGGGCATGGGTAAGGAGACCCAAAGCACATGCCCAAGGTGCCTAGGTAGAGCAACATTTATGGTGAAATTCAACCTTTTTCTGCCAGCTGAACCCCAGAATTTCCATAAATCCAGTCTAGATCCATAAATTGTGTCTGCAGCACAGAGAATGAAGATTATCACCCAGTCCCCGCCCTACTCTGGACCAATCAGTGAGCAGTATGGGTGGAGGAATGTATTTAGTGATAATGACCCACCTGTACTGATCTCTGTAGGAGTGTCCTCCTCTATAAATGTCCCCGTTATTCCATCCTCCTCCATAGACTGCTGATCATCCCTCACATACCTCTCTTCTTCTTCTTCTTCTTTAACCTCAAATTCTATATCGATTGGATCTCCACTCTAAATCAAGAAAATGAAAGTGAATATCATCTGTAAACAATACGATTTATTATTGTGACATCACATAAAAAAATCCACACATCATCTCTAGGAGTCCATGTTCTAGATGATCCATCCCACCAACCTTGTAACAGTGGGGGATGGTGTGATCTTCCTGTGTGGAATCCCGGGAATACAGAGGACGGGGACATCTCTCTGGTGGGTTCCTGGTATTTGGTGGCTCCATCATATCCTTGTGTCCTTCTGAAAACTCCTCCATCACTCCATACTCCTCATCCTCCTCTTTATACTCGTCTTTAACATCAATATTATCATCCCCGAGGTTTCCACTCTGAATATATAATAAAACATTCATTGTAACAATCATGTTGTGTATAAATCAGAACTACCAATAATTGTCAATCATCTACCTGATGATGGTGGGGGATGGTGTGACCTTCCTGTGTGGAATCCCGGGAATACAGAGGACGGGGACATCTCTCTGGTGGGTTCCCATTACTGGATCCATCTGTAGGAAACACACACACTGACTGAATACATTGTTTCTATGTGTTTATCAGATGATGGGGGATCTAGGTGGAGCCTCTGTACTGCTCTCTCCTTTACAATAAAGTCTCCTCTTACCCGGTGATGTGAGGGGCGGCTGATTGTCCATCATGACGTCCTTGTAGAGATCCTTGTGTCCTTCTAAATACTCCCACTCCTCCATGGAGAAATAGACAGTGACATCCTGACACCTTATAGGAACCTGACACACACAATGATACAATCACCATCCAGACACATCCCTTGTCTGTTACTGGAAAATGTCCCAGAATTCCCAGCACCGCTCACCTCTCCTGTCAGCAGCTCCATCATCTTCTTGGTGACTTCTAGAATCTTCTCCATGTTGCGTCTCTCAGGTTTTAGGGAGTCACATGGAGGGACTGTGATGGTCATATGATCACCTGACTTCACAAGAGGAAATCTCTGTATTGAGAACCAATAGGAATATCATGTTAGAATCCCAGAATCCTCCTCACCTCTCCGGTCAGTTCTGTGTTTTATTAATAGAGATAAGAGTGATGTCATGTGACCTCCCAGAATCCTCCTTACCTCTCCGGTCAGCAGGTAGATGATCTCCAGGGTGAGGTTTAGTATCTTCTCAGTCATGTGACTCCGGTCCTCCTCCATCCTCATTGGTGCCGTCATTTGATCTATACAGGTCTCCTTGTAAACGGATAACTTTGGGAAATGAAAGTAAGAATTATTTGGATGGTATTGGTCACACAATAATAGGATATGGGTGTGTGTGTGTGTGGGGGGGGGGGGGGGGTAATAGGAGGGTTGCTGTACATTTAAAAACTACTGCCTTCATGCCCCCCTAAAAATGTCCCCGTCTATTTTGTGTCTGCAACATATTTCTTGATCAGTGAGATGGTGAGGTGAAGGCCCTTCGCTTGCTGGCAGGAGTTCTTTAAGAAGGTCATAAAAGTAAGTGCAGGTGGGGTGGGAGGACCATCAGAGACCCCTATGAGCTCTAAAGCCACCTCTTACCTGAGAGTCTTGCAGCCTGACTACTCTATTAGAGGCCCCCCACAGCCCTTCAGCCCCACTAACCTCTCAGAGTTGTTCAGCCCTATTAATTCCTAAGAGACCCCCAAAGTCCTTCAGCTACACTTCCTCCTCAGGGGTCCTAGAGTCTTTCAGATGAGGTAAACCTTCAGAGGCTTGAAGAGTCCTTTAGTCCCACTACCTCCTCAGAGACCCTATTTTACTCAGAACCAGTGGCGGAACTACCATGGTCGCAAAGGCCACACCTGCCACCGGGCCCTGGCATTCTGCCACCACGGGGAGGGCACCAAGACAGCAGGAAAGAGTCCTGGGATCAGTGAAGTCTTCCCTGATGATCGCCAAGTACGATTGCTGAGAACAGGTTGTGAAGTACATTCAGCCTTTGCAGAGCCCCCTTGCTGTCCCTGATCTGCCCCCAACATGGGCCCAGCACCCTCCAACATCAATAAACAGCTTGAAGTTCTACATACCGAATGGACTCTGTGCCGGCTCTGAGGGACCATTTACTGATGCTAGCTACAGGGTCCGGAGCATGGCAAGTGCCTGTATGGGGGTTGGGGGTCCTCGTGTGTGTGGGGCCCTTGAAATGTGTGGGGGCAGGATCAGCTCTCTGCACACCTCCAACTCCTCTCCTACCTCTGCCAGCTGCTCTCTGGAGTTTCTGCTCAGCCTTTTGGCCCCCCATCGCTTCTCTTGTGCCTCTTCTAGGTCTGCCCATATTATTGCCCCTCCATCTGTCCCACCCATTCCTATCCATCCTCCTCTTCTCATCCCTCTGTCATCCCTGCCCATACCCACCTCTGACTGGCACCCCAGTTGAGGTACCCTTCCCCCTCATTCCTGTACCTCATCCCACCCTTTGTCATCACTTGGAAACTTCAGTGGCTGCATTGTGCCAGATTTGGGGTCACAAAGAGCAAAGCACCTCGCTTGGCACTGCAGGAAGCAATCGGTGGAGGTGAGCCCTGTGCGTACGATCAACGGAGGTGAGCCCTGTGTGTGCGATCGGCGGAGGTGAGCCCTGTGTGTGCGATCGGCGGAGGTGAGCCCTGTGTGTGCGATCGGCGGAGGTGAGCCCTGTGTGTGCGATCGGCGGAGGTGAGCCCTGTGTGTGCGATCGGCGGAGGTGAGCCCTGTGTGTGCGATCGGCGGAGGTGAGCCCTGTGTGTGCGATCGGCGGAGGTGAGCCCTGTGTGTGCGATCGGCGGAGGTGAGCCCTGTGTGTGCGATCGGTGGAGGTGAGCCCTTTGTGTGCAAGATCGGAGGAGGTGAGCCCTGTGTGTGCGATCGGCGGAGGTGAGCCCCGTGTGTGCGATCGGCGGAGGTGAGCCCTGTGTGTGCAATCGGCAGAGGTGAGCCCTGTGTGTGCGATCGGCAGAGGTGAGCCCTGTGTGTGCGATCGGCAGAGGTGAGCCCTGTGTGTGCGATCGGCAGAGGTGAGCCCTGTGTGTGCGAGATCGGAGGAGGTTAAACTGTAGTGAAACTACCAGGTCGCAAAGGTCGTACTTGCGATAGGGCTCTGCTGTTACACTATCATGGGGGGGGCAAAGAGAGCAGGAAAGGGTCCCACTGCAGAAATAAAGGTAAACATAATCAGTGGAAAGGGCCCTAGGACCAGTGGAGCCCTTCATGGTTTCTTACACCAGGGCACTGAAGGTTCTAGTTACGCCTCTGCTCAGAACCCTTAGTATTTTCCTCCCTCTGACACCAATGATGGATCATATCTTCATGGAAGGCTGGGGAATGTTTTCTTCCTCCTGACCAGCAATCATTGTAATGATTGCCCATTGGTTGCCTGTGTAGTGTAATAATTGCCCTTTGTAGGCCATGTTTGGTCAGGATGGTCATTGTCGTGTCTATTTATTGTCAGTGCTGTTTGTTTAGAGGACCATATTACTAGAATTTATCTCCAAAATGAAGAGAATGTTCCGGCCCCATAAATAGCTGAATGTTCTGACCCTGAAGGGATTAATCTACAAATAAATATTCGGTCAGCGCTTGCACTATGGACAAAATATCTGAATCCACAACATGATAGTTTCAATAAAACTGTCTGATAACAAAGTGTCAGACAACTCCTGGGGTAACCTGGCAGCACTTACAACCCCAGCTGTAGATGATAGGTGTGCTGGGCTCTGTAGTCCCACAGAGTTCATGGTGCCTGTGAAGCAATAGATGCTTCTATAGCAGTAAATAGGGAATACCGACATAAGGAGCAGAAGAGCCAATCCACTGCCAGAGTACTCCGGCAGATGGCGGGCCAGATTCCCCTTAGATGTAAACAGAGAGGGCTCCTCTCCTAACCTGGTGACATCCGATGTGTTTGGATTGGAAAACACCAATCATTGTCCAGGAGGGCTATTGGCAGATGAAGAGGTTAAAATGCGCTCCTACCCCCACCTAGATTCCTTAACCATTTATAGCCCAGAATTACATCTTCTATGTCATCATATATCACTAAATTCATACAAAACTGTATCTGTAATCATAAATAACTGGTAGAATTATATAAAAATGTATAAAACAGATGAATCAAAAGCAAACAGCTCAATATCAATATTCAGTCCAGCCGGAACAATTGTATTCAGCTGAAAAATCCATTTTGATTCCCATCTGGATCTCTTTTTGATAAAATTGCCCCCCCCACTCCGGGTTCACCATCTCATCCCCCCAAAATCCAGCCCCTTTCAGTGTCTCTGGAGGGGGCGCTGATCATTCCCGTGTAAAATCTTACAGAAATCTTCCCTAATCCCGACCTTTAATTATCATTTCATTCCCCCCACATACAATGTCTGCAACCGACATTTACTGACATCAATAACTCCCCTCGTGGTACAGACTAAGGATGAGCTCCGGCGTGTTCGCACAGCCCAAGAAGTCGGCACTGCGCTTATCACAGGCAGTGAGACATTGTCCTGATGTGCGGCTGCAGAGATCAGGAAATGTCTCACTGCCTGTGATTAGCGCTCCGCAGTGACGACTTCCTGGCGGGCTCTGCACGTGGGCTGTGCGAACATGCCGGAGCTCATCAGTACAGACCATAAATTCCCTCATTGGAATATACGGTTATTCTACATTTCCACACTATATATGTGTGTATCATCATCTGCTGGAGATAAAAGATATCACAGTGGCTATGGAGGAAGAGGACGGACATGACGGGGGGGTTACTGGGTGTAAATAGAATATAAGATCTTATTACCTCCTCTGCTGCCACTTCAAGCAATGTCTTCTCTCTACTTCCTCCCGACTCACCTCTCACCCAGAACTTCATGTCTGTACCTGACATCACTTCCTGTCTTCCATAGAGACTTCCTGTCTGGATATGAGTGAGATCACCACCTTGTGGAGTTTAGAGGAACTGGAGCCCCAAAAAATGTCTCCTAGTAACCATTCTTTTAACCACCTCACTATTGGACACTTTCAACCCCCTTTCATGCAACATTGTATCCATATAACAGTTTTATCATTTTTTTTTCACACAAATAGAGCTTTCTTTTGGTGGTATTTAATCACCGCTGGGTTGTTTATTTTGAGCTACAAATGAAAAAAGACTGAACATTTTTCTTAGTTTCTGTTATACATTTTTTTAGAAATTTGATTGAAATTTGCAAATTACAAAAGACAGAGGTGATAAGACACCTCAACAGACATTGGGTAGCAGATAGCAGATACAACGAATGAGAATATATTTGAAAACTGATTGAGGCAACAACTGATAGGAAAGTAGGGTATCAAACGTTGCTAAGATCAAGGAGACGTGGATGGATGAGAAGAGAGGAAGGGTGATAGACCTCACATAGGGTCCAGAAAGGTGCCCTAAAAGCAGTGCATTTCCTGACCCTAAGATAAGGCTAGTGGTTGGAATGAAGAATATAGCTAGATCTAGCTACTAGAACTCTCAGAACGTTGCAGGAGTTTATGAATAAATGAAGTAAACTGATCCATGTGCAAATTCATATACAACATAAAGTGCTTTGTGCTCAAGATGCTGTTCCCTGCAGATCCACTGCTTCCACTTTGTACCTAGTTCTTTAACCACTTCAATACCAGGCACTTAGACACCTTCCCGCCCAGACCAATTTTCAGTTTTCAGCGCTGTCGCACTTTGAATGACAATTGCGCGGTCATACAATACTGTACCCAAACAAATTTTTTATCATTTTGTTCCCACAAATAGAGCTTTCTTTTGGTGGTATTTGATCACCTCTGCGATTTTTATTTTTTGCGCAACAAATAAAAAAAGACCAAAAATTTTGGAAAAAAAACAAGTTTTTCTTTGTTTCTGTTAAATTTTTTGTAAATAAGTACGTTTTCTTCTTCAATGATGGGCACTGATATGGCTGCACTGACGGGCACTGATAAGGCGGCACTGATGGGCACCGAGTAGGTGGCACCAATGAGGTGGCACTGACGGCCACTGATGATGGGCACTGATAGGCGGCACTGATGGGCACTGATAGGTGGCACTGATAGGTGGCACTGGTATGCGGCACTGATGGGCACTCATATGTGGCACTGATGGGCACTCATAGGCGGCACTGATGGGCACTCATAGGCGGCACTGATGGGCACTTATGGGTGGCACTGATGGGTACTTATGGGTGGCACGGATAGGTGGCATGGATGGGCACTGATGGGCACTGATAGGTGGGCACTGATGGGCACGGATGGACGCTGATAGGTGGCACTGCTGGACACTGATGGGTGGCACTGATTACACTGATGGGTGGCACTGATAACACTGATGGGTGGCATTGCTGGGTGATGGGTGGCACTGATTGCTACTTGATGGTGCCAGCCAGTGCCCATTTGTGGGCACTGACTGGCACAGATTGGGCATCATTTGCACATTTGGATGGCCAGGGGGTACATACCTGGCCATCCACATGTTGCCCACTTCCCTGGTGATCCTAGTGGAGTCCCTGGTGGTCCAGTGTGGGCATCTGAGGGGGGCTGCGCTGATAAACAATCAGCGCAGACCCCCCCTGTCAGGAGAGCCGCCGATCGGCTCTCCTCTACTCGCGTCTGTCAGACGCGAGTGAGGAAAAGCCGATCACCGGCTTTTCCTGTTGACATCGTGATCAGCCGTGATTGGACACGGCTGATCACGTGGTAAAGAGCCTCCGCCGGAGGCTCTTTACCGAGATCAGTGTAGCGGTGTGTCAGACTGACACACCGCTCCACCGATCGCCGCGATGCGCGCCCCCACGGGCGCGCGGTGGCATGTTATCCTGAAGGACGTCATATGACGCCCAGTCAGGATAACGGAACCACTTCCCGGACGTCAATATGCTATTGACCGGGCGGGAAGTGGTTAATCTCATAATGTTTGCTGCTTTATTAAAGTAGAAACCTGTGAAAAAATGTATATAATCATACAATATTTAGTGCTCAATATAGTGTTCTCTGCAAGTCCACTGCTTCCACTTTGCATCTATTTCTATGAACTTATTTAAAAAAAAATGAAAATAAATCCACCAATCAATGAAAAGTTGATAAGATGTAAAGTTCTCGGTGCTCCAAACTGTGCCAGCTGTAGTGTAGCCACGCCTTCTTCCACCTCTTACACACGTGATGGTGAGGGCGCCCCCTTAGTGGTGCTTCCCCACTCACCAGAGCAATATGACTCCCAGCTTTTCATCTACCAGAGTCACCAACATCCTTCACACTCTCCTCACCTCCGATGGCAAAGGAACTGGATCCTCCTCGCTCACTCCTGCAAGTCTGCTGCGCTTTCTGTCAGTCTCCCTCCTAGACTCCTCCTCCGACCGCTGTTCCAGCAGGAGCTCCGCCTCTTTATACACACTCAGGGCTCCTCCTCTTCATACACACTCAGAGCTCCTCCTCTTCATACACACTCACAGCTCCACCTCTTCATACACACTCAGAGCTCCGCCTCTTCATACACACTCAGAGCTCCGCCTCTTCATACACACTCAGAGCTCCGCCTCTTCATACACACTCAGAGCTCCGCCTCTTCATACATACTCAGAGCTCCGTCTCTTCATACACACTCAGAGCTCCGCCTTTTAATACACACTCAGGGCTCCGCCTCTTCATACACACTCAGAGCTCCGCCTCTTCATACACACTCAGAGCTCCGCCTTTTAATACACACTCAGGGCTCCGCCTCTTCATACACACTCAGAGCTCCGCCTCTTCATACACACTCAGAGCTCCCCCTCTTCATACACACTCAGGGAACCTCGGTTTATGAGTAACGCGGTTAACGAGCATTTTGAAAGACAAGCAACTTTTTTTTTAAATTCTGACTCGGTTTGCGAGTGTTGTCTCACAAGACGAGCAGAATTCAAGCTAATATGACCTGCAGTACCGCATTTGGCCTGAGGTGCGGGGGCGCCAGAACTGAGAAGAGCTGAACGACGCTGGTTACAACCGATCAGCGCCATTCTGCAATGTTCGGAAAGACACGGAAATACTCAGTTTCCAAGCCTTTCCGAGGTTTGCCGAGGTCAGCCGAAGTGTCTTCTGGCTTTTCCGGCCGTTTCAGAGGCTCTCCGGCGCCCCCCCCCCCCCACCTCTGGCCGCATGCGGTATTGCATGCCACTGAAGTCAATGCGGCACAAATTATTTTCGTTTCCATTGACTCCAATAGGAAAACCCGCTTTGATATGCGAGTACTTTGGATTACGAGTGTAGCACTATGTATATTTTTCTTTCTCTGCGGGTACTGAGGTATGATGGCGCCACCTGTATAGTATTTAGGAGCAGAGTCTTCATAATCTGTGTGATCAGGACAGGATCTCTAACAAGCGCAGGGCCTCCACTCAATTGGGGCTTGTGAATAGCAAGTGAAATCCCAATTGAGAAATATATCTTCACATAGACAGTAATCCACACAGCATTGTATTTGAAGGTCCATGTATTGAAGAAATAACATTCAGTGAACCATCCAACATAAAGTATTTTCCAAACAGGAACATGAAATCATTAACAGTCTCTATGCAGGTCTCAGTGAGGGGAATCTGCAGTATTTACACATTCTGTGTCCTCTTAGCAGGAATTCACTGTTCTCTCTCCACATGTCTCTCTCTCCACCCACTTACCCACAAAACCCCTTGCCATCCTCTGCTCTTCTTAACGACCTCATCCTTGGTGAGAGAGAGAGAGAGCATAGCAACCATATTGGAAAAGGGCAAACAAACACTGCATAACAAGAGTATACACTTGGTAAATGGGCAAAGAAATGATCACATCACTACATTCTCCTCCTGCTGAAAATCCCTCCGACCCGGCAAGGATATACACTCAAAACATAGCAAAAGTTTACATGGTTGTCGCCTTCTGCAGACCACTTCTCCAGAAGAAATCTATTACAGAGATTATCTGCACATGAAATATGGTTAGTAACATATAGGCATCATGCTAACCAGTCTAGAATGAGCTGCAATCATGTCCATCAGAACATGAGGTTGTACATAGCTCTGTATAACGGGGTCTTCCCAAAGGTGTCACAAGTAAAACGTTGGTGGAGGTCGTCGAACACGATTTCCTCTCCTCAAGCCCCCAGACATTAGTCCAGATAACTCTGGGACAGCATTAGTGGGAAAACTTGGTGCTCCAACCATGCCTGGAAATGTAGGCACAAAGTTTTGGGCTGTTGGTTCAAATACAGGAGTATCTGGGATCAGACCTCCCCTCTGAGGAAGGTCCCGATCAGTAATAGGTGAAGGAACCTGTACAGGAGACTCTGGTGGAGGTGTAAACCAGTCAGTGTCATCGCTCTGGTCTCCACGGTCTGCACAAGGCACATCATTAGAATCTGTAACAATATCAGATTGTGGCTCCTCATCAGCAACTTGTGGTCCTGGAAGCAAGTGATTCCTATGCCAGGCTTTGATCCGACCCTCAGCTCCTCTCATCCTGTACACTGCAATTCTACCAAGTTTTTCTATAACTTCAATAACTTCGCCAGCGATCAGCTAATTTATGTTTGGCTGAAGGTCCCAAATTGCGGAGAAGCGCTTTATCACCAGGTTGTAAGTCTTTGTAACGAACTTTGGCATCAAAACGCCTTTTATTCACAGCATTTATTTTTGCAGTATTTTCCTCAGCCATTTCATAGGCCTCTTTTAAACTCGTGCCACATACTGGTAGTGATTTGATGATTTCTATTTCCACTCCATCAGTAGACACACCCAACTGAATGTCAATAGGGAGACGGCTTCTCTCCCAAACATGAGAAGATAAGGAGAGAAACCAGTTCCTTCATGTCTGGTACAATTGTAGGCCTGTACCATAGCGCCAACATGGCGGCTCCAGGTTTGCTTAGCACCAGTAGGGAGGGGACCCAACATGTTCAACAAGGTGCGATGGAAAAATTCAGGGAGAGCGCCACCCTCTGGAGGATAAGGTGTGGTGCGGCTCTTGACGATGGTAAGCAATGTTAATAGCTCTTTAACCGCTTCCCGACCGCCTCCTGCACATATACGTCGGCAGAATGGCACGGCTAGGCAAAAGCACGTACAGGTACGTCCCTTTAAATTGCCCAGCCGTGACCACGGCCACGGGACCAGCGGACCCAATGGTGCTGGTGTCCCGCGATCGGGTCACAGAGCTGAAGAACGGGGAGAGGTCTGTGTAAACAAACCTCTCCCAGTGCTTCCTACTCTGCCTGTCATTGATTGGCTGTTCCCTGTCATCAGGAAAACGCCGATCAGTGACGTCAGACGTCAGCCACACCCCCTAATGTAAAAAAAAAACACACACGTCACAGCCCATAACCCCGCCCCCTAGTGGTTAACTCCTTCACTGCCAGTGTCATTTATACAGGAATCAATGCATTTAAATAGCACTGATTGCTGTATAAATGACAATGGTCCCAAAAATGTGTCAAAAATGTCCGATGTGTCCGCCATAATGTCGCATTCACAATAAAAATCACTGTTCGCCGTCATTACTAGTAAAAAAATAAATTATTAATACTTATTTTACTTAAATTATTAACATAAAAATGCTATAAAAACTATCCCCTATTTTGTAAACGCTATAACTTTTGCACAAACCAATCAATAATTGCAATTTTTTTTACCAAAAATATGTAGAAGAATACGTATTGGCCTAAACTGAGGGAAACATTTTTTTTTATATATTTTTGGGGGATATTTATTATAGCAAAAAGTAAAAAATATTTAATTTTTCTCAAAATTGTCGCTCTATTTATGTTTATAGCGCAAAAAATAAAAAACCGCAGAGGTGATCAAATACCACCAAAAGAAAGCTCTATTTGTGGGGAAAAAAGGGACGCCAATTTAGTTTGGGAGCCACGTCGCACGACCGCGCAATTGTCAGTTAAAACGACACAGTGCCGAATCGCAAAAAAGGGGCCTGGTCCTTTGGCTGCCAATTGGTCCGGGGCTGAAGTGGTTAATTAGGCGACTTTCAAAGTCCCGCCCCTGGTCAGAGTGAAGTGGATTTGGCAATCCATAATGAATAAGAATCTTCTCCCACTGAAATAACATTCAGTGAACCATCCAACATAAAGTATTTTCCAAACAGGAACATGAAATCATTAACAGTCTCTATGTATGTCTCAGTGAGGGGAATCTGCAGTATTTACACATTCTGTGTCCTCTTAGCAGGAATTCACTGTTCTCTCTCCACATGTCTCTCCCTCCACCCACTTACCCACAAAACCCCTCGCCATCCTCTGCTCTTCCTAACAACCTCATCCTTGGTGAGAAAGAGAGCATAGCAACCATTTTGGAGAAGGGCAAACAAACACTGCATAACACCAATATACACTTGGTAAATGGGCAAAGAAATGATCACATCACTACATTACCATATACGAGGAAGTGTTCTTACTTGGAGAGATCTCCATCACCATTTCTATGTAAACATTACATACTTGCAATTTATGTTTAACATATTCATAATGAGTGGACTGATATATATATTTATGATTTTTGATATATTTTTGCAGTTTCTTCACCAAAAAGTTAAATTTCGGGAGTTATGTTTTTAACTTTGCCCTGTTAAACAAGACTGGTTATTATGAGACGTTTCTTGGGGCTGCAGTTCCTATGAACTCCACAAGATGGTGATCTCACCTCTACCCAGACAGGAAGTCTCTATGGAATACAGACAGGAAGTGATGTCAGGTACACACAGGAAGTTCCGGGTGAGAGGTGAGTCGGTAAGAAGTAGCGAGGGAGGAGACGTTGCTGGAAGTGGCAGCAGAGGAGGTAATAAGATCTTATCTTCTATTTACACCCAGTAACCCCCGTCATGTCCGTCCTCTTCCTCCATAGTCACTGTGATGTCTTTTATCTCCAGCAGATGATGATACACACATATATAGTGTGGAAATGTAGATTAACCCCTCAGGGGCAGAACATTTCCCCACTTACAGGGCCGGAACATTCTCTTCATTTTGGAGATAAATTTTAGTAATATGGTCCTCTAAACAAACAGCACTGACAATAAATAGACAAGACAATGACCATCCTGATCATACGCGGCCTACAAAGGACAATTATTACACTACACAGGCTGTTGGTCTCTGATGGTCCTCTCACCCCACCTGCACATACTTTTCTGACCTCCTTAAAGGAGAAGTCCAGCCTGAGATCGCTTGGCTGGGCTTCTCCTATGGGTTACAGGAGTGCAATTTGTTTTGCACTCTTGTGACCTGTTTTCAGTAGAGATCGGGCTGAAGTCGGCTCTCTGGTGACATCACTGGAATCAGTCCAGGCACCACATCATCACGACAATGAAGCCTGGATCTTCCAGGTGCCTGGACTGATGGCCATCTCAGCCTCTCAGCGAGCCACTGAGAGACTGAGACGGGCACTCCACGCCCCTCCACAGCTCCAGTGAGCGCGGGGGGCGGAGCTGTGAGAACCGAGCCATCGCAGATGTTAGATCGATCGGTTCTCAGTGAAGAGGTGCCGGGGGACCGATGCTGCATCCACCTAGGTAAGTATGAATCTGAAAGAAAAAATCATACTTCTCTTTTAAAGACCTTCTGCCAGCAAGTGAAGGAAGCCTTCATCTCACCATTTCACCATTCTAGAAATATGTTACAGGATACAAAATAGACCAAGAGAACAAACCCCTCCCCCCTGCTGTCCTCCTACCAGCACTGAAATAAAAATCACACACCAATAATGTGCACTACAAGGTCCAGCCCAACAGACAGCAGTCTATGGTAACAGCATGATGAGGACAAATGTTCATTCCAACATACAAGGGTCCTGCAGCTTGTCAGATAAAGATCCCGGAAGATCCAAGGAGCTCAAACAACAAAGAAATGACAGCGCGAGATCCTCATTAGAATGATGAAGTCATTTATTCCATAAAACAAATAGTACACTTACATGTTAAAATCTTCATAATCAGCATAGATGGCAGATGGGTTGCTATTGGAGAGAACAAAACAGACTCCTCCCCCACAGTTCTGTAGTCCACCAGCAGGATCTCCCTGCTATCCAATCCGATCCCTTCTCTTACTGCAGAGAGTGACAGTGACATCACTCCGATCAGTCAGCAGGCTGCCGGAGATTGGAGCCTTGCAGCCGGAGTTCTGCCAATTATCCTGACTAGCCGACAACTCCGACCAAAAGTCAGCAAGTTCCCCTTCCTGGACATCATGATTATTATTATTATTCATGAGTTATATAGCGCCAACAGTTTACGCAGCGCTTTACAATGTATAGGGGGGACAACACAATTACAGTACAGTTCAAACCAAAATGTACAGAAGGGCCCGGCTCGTAGAGCTTACATTCTGAAGGGAGGGGGTGGTGGTACAAAAGGTAATAGCTGCAGAGAATGATTTGATGGGAGTGTTTCTACGTTGCCCTCACAGCACTGCCTCAGAGCAAACAAGTCAAAGGAAGGATCATATTTATCATTCCTTGTCTGCAGATCTAAAACTAAACAAAACCAGTTCAGAAACTAAACAAACCCAACATAGAAAAGGGAATATCTGATCCGGCAGCCAAGAGGGTCCCCCACCTCAAAAATGTAGCCAACAGTCCAAACTAAATGTGTTCCCATGGGGGGAGTAGTCCTTAAATGTACAGAAAACCTCCTATTACCCCCTCACATCCACATCCTATTATTGTGTGACCAATACCATCCAAATAATTCTTACTTTCATTTCCCAAAGTTATCCGTCTACAAGGAGACCTGTATAGATCAAATGACGGCACCAATGAGGATGGAGGAGGACTGGAGTCACATGACTGAGAAGATACTAAACTTCACCCTGGAGATCATCTACCTGCTGACCGGAGAGGTAAGGAGGATTCTGGGAGGTCACATGACATCACTCTTATCTCTATTAATAATACACAGACCTGACCGGAGAGGTGAGGAGGATTCTGGGAGGTCACATGACATCACTCTTATCTCTATTAATAAAACACAGACCTGACTGGAGAGGTGAGGAGGATTCTGGGAGGTCACATGACATCACTCTTATCTCTATTAATAATACACAGACCTGACCGGAGAGGTGAGGAGGATTCTGGGAGGTCACATGACATCACTCTTATCTCTTTTAATAAAACACAGACCTGACCGGAGAGGTGAGGAGGATTCTGGGATTCTAACATGATATTCCCATTGGTTCCTCAATACAGAGATTTCCTCTTGTGAAGTCAGGTGATCATATGACCATCACAGTGCCTCCATGTGACTCCCTAAAACCTGAGAAACACAACATGCAGAAGATTCTAGAAGTCACCAAGAAGATGATGGAGCTGCTGACAGGAGAGGTGAGCGGTGCTGGGAATTCTGGGACATTATCCAGTAACAGACAAGGGATGTATCTGGATGGTGACTGTATCATTGTGTGTGTCAGGTTCCTATAAGGTGTCAGGATGTCACTGTCTATTTCTCCATGGAGGAGTGGGAGTATTTAGAAGGACACAAGGATCTCTACAAGGACGTCATGATGGACAATCAGCCGCCCCTCACATCACCGGGTAAGAGGAGACTTTATTGTAAAGGAGAGAGCAGTACGGAGGCTCCACCTAGATCCCCCGTCATCTGATAATCACACAGAAACAATGTATTCAGTCAGTGTGTGTGTTTCCTACAGATGGATCCAGTAATGGGAACCCACCAGAGAGATGTCCCCGTCCTCTGTATTCCCGAGATTCCACACAGGAAGATCACACCATCCCCCACTGTTACAAGGTTGGTGGGACGGAACTTATAAAACACATTTATAGAGACAATATGTGGATTTTCTATGTGATGTCACAATAATAAATCTCATATCTTACAGATGATATTCTCTCTCATTTTCTTGATTTAGAGTGGAGATCCAATCGATATAGAATTTGAGGTTACATCAGAAGTAGAAGAGAGGTATGTGAGGGATGATCAGCAGTCTATGGAGGAGGATGGAATAACGGGGACATTTATAGAGGAGGACACTCCTACAGAGATCAGTACAGGTGGGTCATTAACACTAAATACATTCCTCCACCCATACTGCTCACTGATTGGTCCAGAGTAGGGCGGGACTGGGTGATATCAGCCTGTAATCCCCTGGTCACTTTCCTGAGCTGTGTTCCCCGTCCTGTATTCCTGTATTTCTCTCGGATAATCTTCCTTCTCTGTGCTGCAGACACAATTTATGTATCTAGACTGGATTTATGGAGATTCTGGGGATCAGCTGGCAGCAAAATGTTCATTTTCACCATAGATGTTACTAGATCTAGGCACCTGGGGGATGTGGTTTGCGTCTTCTGCCCCATACTCGGGTATGGCAAGATGTCTGACAGAACAATTCTCCCAGGATTACTTGCTCTGTTGTCTGCTGGCTGTGCCGGGTGGAGGGATATGTCTGTATAGTCTCAGACCCAAGTCACTGAGTGCAGTCTCAGGAGATGGGAGGCAGCGGTGTGGGACCTCTGCAACTTGTCTCATGTAAACATTTAATCTTCCACTGAATACCAATATTATGAGTCCTGACCCTTACACTGTATAATTTATATTGTACATTATATACTCCTGACCCCTGCGCTATATACTCTATGTTGTACACTACATTATTCTGATACTATATAGTCCTATCTGTTGTATCTTATACAATATGTGGTACATTACTGTGACGGACCTCGTACTCAAGATGTCCGCCGTAAATGCTTCCTCTGTCCGGTACCACACAATCCAAGACCCCTTAGCTCACCCAGTCACCAGACAACACCAGTGTAGGGTACATCAGGAATGAATCTTTATTTGACATGTCACACAAATATACAGCCAGATGACTCACACCTAACCTAATTAGCATGAGCTAATTATCTTAATCAACACTGGACTCCTTCATTCAATTGCTGGGTTAATTAGCACACACAACAATAGGTGAAACACTCCTACAAGCCAGACTATATTCATTTACACAACAGACAGGCTGACTGGAGTTCATGACATTAGCATCTCTTGCTAATATGCCAAATACACATACAGAGTCTGTGTCCTGGGGGCCAGCATGGACCCGAATCCAAGTAACACCAGCTCTGGGGTCCCCAGGCATGCAGCCCAAAGAGCACCGTTCCCCCAAATGCCAGGGCCCATAATCGCAAGGCAATAGGCTCACATTCAGTTCCCTCCAACAGCCTCTGTCCCGGCAAGGTCTGTCACAATTACATAGTCCTGACTTCTGCTCTCTACCCACTGCTATATATACACATAATATGTATTCTCTTTTGTTACACCCATTTTCTACCAGCTGGACATTTTATATCTGATGATTTGATTGGAGCACAGACTTTTACATAGTGATAATAATGTGATAACATCCTCAAACTTTTGAACCTTAAACAGAAGTGATAATGAGGGAGGAGTCAATAACCCAATGATGGTGGTCTTCAGGATCAGTCCAGTCTTCATCTTGGTTGTTCTCCCCCATCCTCACTCTCTGACCTCTGGTGGGGCTCAGCCCCGCTGTTATTCATGACTAAATCATGGACTAAATAAGGAAGTGCAGGACTTCTTGATGGCAATGAGTGATAGAGGGGGTGGGGACACTCGTCCGATAATCCCCTCATCACTGTCACTCCTATAAAAGACAGTTCTCGTTGTTTCCTCACTCTCTGACTAAGGTCCATGAATAAAGAAATGAACTGGTAGGAGATCAGAGGACCCATTTACTAGTTACCTTTGTAATAGTTAAGAACTTCAATTGAGTTTAAGGTTAGATTTCTGCTGCTGTTTCTGATTATAAAGTGGAGAAATGCGGCACGCCGGGATTAACCACTCTGACACCTGTTCAGCTCAATTACTTCCACATCTCTGTTTATTGCAGGCGGTGCTAATGTTTTATACACAATAGATTATACGTCATTGCTTATGTAAATGTGGTCAATCTAATAGATACATCTTATTGGCTGAAATACAAGAGAAATGCAGAAACTTGATGCTGGAGGCTTGGTTGAAGCTTGTTCTGTCTTCACTTCCTCATACTTTCAATGCGGGGGTAGTAGGGGGTAGGCGCCATCTTTTTTAGTTCCAAAGCAAATCTGTTTTACTATGTAATAAGTAAGGAGTTGCATACAAACATGTAAATAGAAATTTTTCTGATTATCATTATGTACATTACATTCCTCCACACAGAGGCGTAGCTTGAAGCTTGTGGGCCCCGATGCAAAAGTTGACCTGCCCCACCACTACTTCCAACATGCGTGCAGATACTTCCACCGCACACCAAGATACTCAAAGTGGCTTAAGAGTTTTGAGTTCCCAGAGTTCCTCTTTACATCAGAGGACAGGGATTACTGCTGGAGAATCAGAGGACATGGACCCCTGGCAGGTCACTTGGCAGAGCTCCTTTCCCATCCCAGCAATGTATACTGCTCAACCCCAGACCACCACACTACACAGGGCTGAAATCACATTCCTTTACACACTGTCAGTCTTCACAGGGTGTATCCGGCTTTTATGTTGCCCTTCTGACCTGTGAAATTCTCTGGTCAGAACGGCAGTGTAGTTGCAGTAGGCAGATACCCCCTGTGCAGATCAGGGCTAACTGGCTGTGTTGTAAAGGAATTTAATTTCAGCCCTGTGGAGGAGGAGCAGTATAGAGTGCTGTAATGGGAAAGGAGCTCAGCAGCCGGGCATAGCTTGCAGGGTGGAGGGGGTGGTCAGGGGGGGGGCAACTTAGATCTGGGAGGGCAAAGCCATGTGACACAAAATCTGGAGCCTGCAGCCCTTCAGGGGCCCCCAGAGGAGGTGTTAAGGGATTTCTTTTAGAAATTTCTGAAGGCTTCTCTGTCAGTTTTGGCAGGTGTTGGGGGAAGGTCACCTCCCAGAGGTGTGTGTCTTTTCCCCAGTTGTCAGGGAAGTGGGGTAGGTAGACATCCCCAGGTGGGGGGGGTACAGAGAATCCCAGCTGGTGACTAGGAGATACTACAGGATGGCACTCTCCTCCTCTTGCCTCGCAGACCTCGGTTACCATTCCATGTTGCCATGACAGGAAGGCTGCAGGAGCCCCCTGGAGCTAGGGGCGGGGTTGCGATTGTGACCCCTGCAACCCCTTATGCTACGCCCATGCCTCCACACCTTGAGGGGGGAATTGTAAGATCCTCAGAGACAAAGCTGCCTGATGTGGGCGGAGTCCTGGTTTATTGGAACCAATCAGCTCATGTCTAGTAATAATCTTTGTATTTCTATTTTAGTAGATGGACGGGAGATGAGGAAAACCTCAGAGGATTGTCTCACTTTGTCTCCAGACTGTAAAGTAGAAGATGAGGACATCACACAGTATAGTCCAGGAGAAAACCCGACTACCTCAAATGTCCATCCGGCACCACACAGTGTAGATGGACCATCGTATTCCTCTTATCCTGAGGAACCTCAGACTGTGCGGGACGGTGCCGTCCTTCCAACAGAGAAGAGGCTTTCCTGTATTGAGTGCGGGAAGTGTTTCAGTTTTAAATATGATCTTAATGTGCATAAAAGGACTCACACAGGGGAAAAGCCATTTTTTTGTCCTGAGTGTGGGAAATGTTTTTCACAGATGTCCAATCTTTATAAACATCAGCGATCTCACACGGGGGAGAAGCCGTATTCCTGTCCTGAGTGCGGGGAATGTTTTTCCCAAAAGTCACATCTTTATGGACATCAGAGGTCTCACACTGGGGAGAAGCCGTATTCCTGTCCTGAGTGTGGGAAATGCTTTGTACTAAAGTCACAGCTTTTCACACATCACAGTTCTCATAACGGGAATAGTCCAGAAGAAAACCCGGCTACCTCAAATATCCATCCGGCACCACACAGTGTAGATGGACCATCGTATTCCTCTTATCCTGAGGAACCTCAGACTGTGAGGGACGGTGCCGTCCTTCCAACAGAGAAGAGCTCTTCCTGTACTGAGTGTGGGAAGTGTTTCAGTTATGAATCCCATCTTAATGTGCATATAAGATCTCACACAGGAGAGAAGCCATATTCTTGTACTGAGTGCGGAAAGTGTTTCTCACAGACATCCCATCTTTACACACATCAGAGATCTCACAAGGGGGATAAGCCATATTCCTGTCCTGAGTGCAGGAAGTGTTTCCATTTTAAATCCCAATATAATGTGCATAAAAGATCTCACACAGGTGAGAAGCCATATTTCTGTCCTGAGTGCGGGAAATGTTATTCAGTCAAGTCCAATCTTAACAAACACCAGAGATCTCACACTGGGCAGAAGCCGTATTCCTGTCCTGAGTGTGGGAAATGTTTTTCAGAGAAGTCCCATCTTTACACACATCAAAGATGTCACACGGGGGAGAAGCCGTATTCCTGTCCTGAGTGCGGGAAATGTTTTTCAGTAAAGTCCAATCTTAACAAACATCAGAGATCTCACACTGGGCAGAAGCCGTATTCCTGTCCTGAGTGTGGGAAATGCTTTGGACTAAAGTCACAGCTTTTCACACATCAGAGTTCCCATAACGGGAATAATCCAGGAGAAAACCCGACTACCTCAAATGTCCATCCGGCACAACACAGTGTAGATGGACCATCGTATTCCTCTTATCCTGAGGAACCTCAGACTGTGAGGGACGGTGCCGTCCTTCCAACAGAGAAGAGCTTTTCCTGTACTGAGTGTGGGAAGTGTTTCCATTATAAATCCAATCTTAATAGGCATATAAGATCTCACACTGGGGAGAAGCCGTATTCCTGTCCTGAGTGCGGGAAATGTTTTTCAGATCAATCCAATCTTTACACACATCAGAGATCTCACACAGGGGAGAAGCCGTATTCCTGTCCAGAGTGCGGGAAATGTTTTTCAGTGAAGTCCCTTCTTTACACACATCAGAGATCTCACACAGGAGAGAAGCCATATTCCTGTCCTGAGTGCGGGAAATGTTTTTCACGGAATTCCAATCTTTACAGACATCAGAGATCTCACACGGGGGAGAAGCCGTATTCCTGTCCTGAGTGAGGGAATTGTTCCTCACTGAAGTCCTGTCTTCCTGTACATCAGGGATCCCACACAACCCTCAAGGTGTATTAGTGCCTTGAGTGCGGGAAATGTCTTCTATATGAATGTTGCTGGACATCACAGGTCTCATGTGGGGAAGAAGCACACCCTGATATACACCTCAGATATACTCCATGGCTGATCTTCATCATGTAAGAAATAGTTGATATGGAGTTCAGAGATCACCAAAGACATGGATGAAGTGTTGTACCGTGTTGGCCATTGATAGCAGTAGAAATATAAAAATGGAGTCATTACCTTTCATTGGCTGAGTTCATTTTGTGGTGGAAGATTTCACAAACACTAATGCCGCGTACACACGATCGGAATTCCGGCCAGAAAAAGACCGATGAGAGCTTTTCATCGGAAAATGCGACCGTGTGTCGGCTCCATCGGAATTTTGCTGGCCGAATTTCCAACAGCAAAGAATTGAGAGCATGTTCTCAATTTTTCAGACGGAAAAGGTTTCTATCGGAAATTCCGATCGTCTGTAGCAATTCTGACGCGCAAAATTCCTACGCATGCTCGGAAACAATTCGACGCATGCTCGGAAGCATTGAACATAGTGTTGTACGTCTTTGCAATCTTGACGGTTGGAATTTGGTGTGACCGTGTGTAGGCAAGACAGTTTGAGCGGAATTCCGTTTGGAATTCCGTCGAGAACACTGTCAGAGCTTTTTCCGCCAAGAATTCCGATCGTGTGTACGCAGCATTAGAGGTCTATTAAAAAAAAATAGTTGAATGAATGTGACCGGCATTCACCCGGCTGTGATGAATATTTGATGTATTTTATTTCATACACTGATTTCCTTGGCTCCATCTAGTGGCCATAATGTGGTATTGTGCTATTTTTATTGAGGTATTTCAGGAAAAATACCCCATTATGGTCACTAGATGGAGCTGATGGTCATAGGAAATCACTGAGGTAAATTCTGGCTAGTAGAGCCCTTAATTTTCATTTGTCAGGCACGGTTTGATTGTAATATGTGAGATTGGACTCAGCACTTGTGAGTTAAGTAGACACTGAAGGATAAAAGTACAATGGAGCGCATTGGTAACCAGCCTCTGATGAAGACGACAGAGATGGGTGAAAGCGGTCAGGCCAGTGCGGCCCATCTCTGGACTACATGCCTTTGACCCATATATGGTTCTACACACTTTACAAGACTGCTGTTTTCACAGACAAGGGAGGCCCTTCCCCCGGGACCCTGGAGCTGTGGACTTGATGACAAGCTGATAAGTACAGTATAAATACATTTACCATTCTTTGGAAAGGACTATTACTTTCTGGAAAGGATCACCTCTTCACATTGCTCTTTCATTTGGGGTTGGAGAGCGAGTCCTCATAGGGACTCTGATTGGTACAGTGAGAGGGAGGCCAAGGAGGACCATGTTCTTCTGGTTTTAGTGATCCCCACATCACTTTATTGGACCCCCATATTCATTACTATTCCACTTGTACATCTCCTCCTGACCACTGTTACCCAGCAACGCCCCCCTATTTCTTTACACCTACCTTCCAGATCAATACAATCATCTACTTGTCCACCTTTTTCCAATGCAGATCGGGAGAACCAATCATATCATCTCATAGCTTCCACTTTGTGGTCTGACTTTATCCATCCTCCCTTTTTCAATATCAGTTCAACACTTGGGTCACTCTTCAGAGGTCGCTTAGACCTGGGGATATTATCCCAGCTGTATTGCAGCATTTTTACAACTCCTGCAACTTGGGTGGTATGGCACCCCCTGTCCAGAGATGTCCTTTTGTTTTTATAGCTTTAATACTAATGTATGCATGATGTTTTTTATGTCTTTCTTATCTTTGACACCAATAAATCTTTTATATGTAGATAAGTATTTAGTCTATTAGTTTAAGATTATTCATTCATTAATTTTTTTTAAAAAGTATATTTTTAAATAATAATTTTCTAAACCTATTAATTTCACCTTTATGTTTATTGGTAATTTTAGTCATAATCACGTGAAATGGTTTAGGAGTGTCAAAATAGTATATTCAGCTGGTGGAATTGTAATTTGCCTCAATGTTTACATGTTCCCATGGTTACCCGTTTAGCCAGTCACTTAGTACTCAGTCTATGTGTATATATAGAAAAACCCTCTTCAAAGATGGCCCCCAGCAGAGCCTGAGGAAGGAGGACGCATGCTCCGAACGTGCGCACCTCCCCGCTGATCCTGTACCCGGAAGTGATGTCACCCTGCCGTGTTCCTGTGCATCGCCGATCCCTGTCCCAGCTTTCCGGGAGCGCTGGGCTCCATCAGTGTAACCGGATAAAGGACAGACACACGGACATTCCAGCCAGTGACACCAGGCAGTTCCCGGGACGGCGCGGATGACACCGATATCTATGCGGTTTTATATCGCTGGTTTGTGAGTGTTCCCATTATGATTTTAATTCATTAAATGTCTTAACTGCTACACTTAGAAGGCACTGCTTTGTTCCTGTTTTTGACAGTAATAGGCAGTGACAGGTCCTCTTTATGGAGAGATCGGGGTCTATAAAATCCCAAATCCCTCCTCTGAAAAATATTCAAAACGCCAAGATCAAAGTTTTGAATACTTTCTATTTTTTTTAAAACTGGCGCCTTTAGGATGCCAGTAATCGGGAAGTGATATCATGACATCGCTTTCGGGTTACTAGATCCGAGACCCGAACAATGATGATTCCGGCTTTGTTGGGGCCTCCGGCCAGCCGGTTGGACAGGAGACCCAGGCGGAGCGGTAGGAAGAGGGGGGTCTCCTCCTGCTGCTTGTAATAACAGCCGAGTGGCTGCTTAGCCGCATCGGTTGTTATTACAAGAAAGCTGACCGTCCGCGCTAAAGAACGGTACTGTGTTACCTGTATATTCATGCATCACTCCGGTACAATCCCTTGAAGAAATATCGCTAATATCGGTAAGTATGTTAGCGATACCGATTCTTCAAAAAAACTGAATATCGGCAGCACTGATAATCGATCGACCCCTAATGTGGATGTGAGGGGGGGTAATAGGAGGGTTGCTGTACATTTAAGAAATAAACTATTGTCCCCCATGGGAACACATTTAGCCTGGACTGTGTAGTATTTGTTACATCTTGGAGGACCCTCTTGGTCTGCCGGATCAGATATTCCTCTTTACTCTGTTCAGTTTGTTTTCTTTCTGAACTGGTTTGCAGCCAAAACAGAACTCATCTAAGAACAGGTTCTCACCAACGAGTGAAGGAATGTCCTTCTTCATCTTACCTGATATTCCAGAAAAAATAAATCACATGACCATTGAGACAGTAAGATGGTTAAGGTTGTAAGTTCTGGAAGGTCTGAAAAATAAGTGGGGTGGGAGGGACATCACAGACCCCCTTATGTCCCTCAGAGACCCCTGAGCTCTCCAGCCCCCTATTCCCTCTGCAGCCATCAAGCTGGACTACCCCCTCAACGGTCCCACTCTGCAGACAGACTACCCCCTCTGCAGCCGGACTACCCTCTCAATGGTCCCAGAGTCCTTCAGCAACATTACCCCTTCAGAGGCCCCTAAAGTCTTTCAGCTTTACTAAACCCTCACAGCCCCTTCAGCTTCTCTACTTCCCTCAGTATTTTCCTCCCTTTGACACCAATGATAGAACATATTCTTCATGGAAGGCTGGGGAATGTTTTCTTCCTCCTGACCAGCAATATAAGGGGCTCTATGCTCCATACTCCTGACCCCTGCACTCCATCATTGTGTTGGCAGCATATTGTAATGATTGCCCATTGGCTGCTTGTGCAGTGTAAACATTGCCCTTTGTAGGCCATGTATGGTCAGGATGGTCATTGTCTTGTCTATTTATTGTCAGTGCTGTTTGTTTAGAGGAACATATTACTAGAATTTATCTATAAAATAATGTTCCGGCCCTGTAAGTGAGTAAATGTTCTGCCCCTAAAGGGGTTAATCTAGTTTCTCACACTATATATGTGAGTATCATCATGTGCTGGAGATAAAAGACATCACAGTGACTATGGAGGAAGAGGACAGACATGATGGGGTGGTTACTGGGTGTAAATAGAAAATAAGATCTTATTACCTCGTCTGCTGCCACTTCCAGCAACGTCTTCTCTCTACTTCCTCCCGACTCACCTCTCACCCAGAACTTCCTGTCTGTACCTGACATCACTTCCTGTCTGTCTTCCATAGAGACTTCCTGTCTGGGTAAAAGTGAGATCGCCACCTTGTGGATCTCAGAGGAACTGCAGCCTGAGAAACATCTTGTAGTGTGAACACGGCCTTGTGCTATGTGTGTATGTACCTTACACCGATCAGCCATAACATTCTGACCACTGACAGGTGAAATGAATAACATTTATTATCTCATTATAATGGCATCTGGAAGCGGGTGGGATATATTACACACCTCCCAACTTTCTGAGATGAGAACGAGGGTCACCTATTAGCAAATGTATGTAGGTGTAGGACACACTGCCCCGTCACGCCCCTTAAACGCAAGTTATACAAAAAAATATTAGTTAAACCCACAAGTGCTTTTTTTTACCTCTATAATTCCTTTATATTGGCTTCTGAAATGTACAAATACAGCAATTTAGAAATTGAATGAAAGGTTTAGCACTGGGAAATAAATAGTGCATTTTATATACAACTATATAGATAAGACCAGAATGAGGGACAAATGAGGAGGAAAGAGGGACTTTGTTCCAAATCAGGGACTGTTGTGAGCTATGATATTAGGCAGCAGGTGAACATGTTGTCCCTGAAGTTGATGTGTTGAAAGCAAATAAAATGGGAATTACAGTTTGTTGTGTATGGGGCTGTGTGGGATGTGGATGGCCAAGTGTGTGTGTGTCACTTACCTGGGGAAGAGATGGCACCAGGATGCAGTATGGGAAGAAGACAAGCTGGTGGAGGAGTGTGATGCTTTGTCTGGTGGAGTCCATGCCTTGATGGCAGCAAAAGGGACCTACTCAATATTAGAGGGATGATCATAATGTTCTGGTGGGTGGTTATAATATTCTGGTGTGTGAGTATAATGTTCTAGTGGGTGGTCCTAATATTCTGGTGGGTGGGTATAATGTTCTTGTTGGTGGTTATAATGTTCTAGTAGGTGGTCCTAATGTTCTGGTGGGTGGGTATAATGTTCTGGTTGGTGGTTATAATGTTCTAGTAGGTGGTCCTAATGTTCTGGTGGGTGGGTATCATGTTCTGGTGGGTGGGTATCATGTACTGGTGGGTGGGTATCATGTTCTGGTGGGTGGGTATCATGTTCTGGTGGGTGGGTATCATGTACTGGTGGGTGGGTATCATGTTCTGGTGGGTGGGTATCATGTTCTGGAGGGTGGGTATAATGTTCTGGTGGGTAGTACATGAATACACAACTTAGTAACAAAAACAAAATGAAATAAAGGAAAAAATAATTCCACCATTATTTTATTCTCAGCAGGAGAAATAGATGCTAATAAGCTGCAGAAGATCTGCTTCTCTTCAACCCCCTCCTTTTTTCTTATCAGATCTCCTGCAGCCTATTAGCACCCATTTACTTTTATTCTTTATTTCTGTAGATCTCCTACATTCTCTTAAATTGTCTCCTTTCTATGTCTCAGCAGATCTCCTCCAGCCTATTAGCACCCATTTCCCAATTAGAGAATAAAATGGTGGTAGCTCCAATTTTTTATGTCACACAATATTAGTGAAATGGTTTAGGAAACACAAAATGTCAGTAAAAAACTCAGTAAAGATAATTTTGGGACCACAGAGACAATCTGAAGTTGTGTACAAGTCAATGAAACCCCCGACACTCCCAGCTGAGAACAATGAAGGAGATTACTATCCCAGTCCTCCAAGCAGTGTTCTGTCTGGGAAGGTCGGGGAGCCAATATTTCCCCAGCTGAGAACAATGAAGGAGTTTACTATTCAAATCCTCAACGACTCGTTCTCCCACTCGCTATTTCCCCAGCTGGCAGAGATAAGACTTCTTAGAGTGTCAGCTTCTCACATCGTCCAGGATCGGGAGATGGGTGATAAATACAATGACCCCTCTCCTTATATCCAGAAATCCCGCCCTCTTATCATCAAAGTAAAAGATGTGACAACATCTGTGATAAATCATTGACGCATTTCACCTCATCGATAAACCATAAAGTGACATCAAAGTCCATCCAACGTCTCCTTTATACTTCAATAAATGATATCACCACCAATAAATGTCTCCAAAACCGCCAGAGCTTCTTCCTCCAAATCTCAGTATATGTTCCAGCAAACCGTGTGTAGTGGATTACAAAACACCTCCTTCTCCAAACACCAATCCCTTGCTCTCCTGGTTCTCACACTCAGATTGTGCGTTCACCAGACCTCCATCACCCTCTTAATAAGTGGCTCCACAATAGCTTTGGAGGAACCCTGGCTGAGAAAGGCTGGACTTGGCAGTAATATATTTCTATCCCCCTTGGTGGGAGTGGCGATGACCCTATCTATAAGGATATACAGTACATACACACACAGCACAAGGCCGTGTTCACACTACCAGATGTTTCTGCAGTTCCTCTGAGCTCCACAAGGTGGTGATCTCACTTCTAACCAGACAGAAAGTCTCTATGGAAGACAGGAAGTGATGTCAGGTACAGACAGGAAGTTCCGGGTGAGAGGTGAGTCAGGAGGAAGTAGAGAGAAGACATTGCTGCTGGAAGAAGCAGCAGACGAGGTAATAAGATCTTATTTTCTATTTACAACCAGTAACCCCCCTGTCATGTCCGTCCTCTTCCTCCATAGTCACTGTGATATCTTTTATCTCCAGCAGATGATGATACACACATATATAGTGTGGAAATGTAGATTAACCCCTTCAGGGGCAGAACATTCCCCACTTACAGGGTCGAAACATTCTCTTCATTTTGGATATGTGTCCCCTTTCCCACCAATCACCTTCTCACTTCATCAGTCTATACTAACAGATTATACCACTTTTATTAGTGCTGACAATTGGAGAATCCTATGACTTCACACTGACCTCATAGCTCCTCCTCCCAATGTCCCTCCATCTGGCACTTTTCTTTTTATTCTGTGTTTTAAGAATGTGGGTGGACCCTTTGCATCCTCACAAGAAAAACAGGACTGTTGTAATGACACCAGAATTCTTTTGTGTGGGTAAATTATACCTCAGCCTGAAGTGGGGCTTTAATAAAAATGGAGAATTTAAAAGGTTAGCTGAGGAAGATTCTGGGAATAAAGTTTGATTGTAGTATTGGTTTTCAGATCTAGAGTTTTCCTCCTGTGAAGTCTGGAGATCATATGACCATCACATTGCCTCCACCTCCCTCCCTGATAGAATAGGGAAATAAAAAGAAGATTCTAGAAGTCACCAGAGAGATGATGGAGGAGAGGTGAGCGGTGCTGGGAATTCTGGGACATTATCCAGTAACAGACAAGGGATGTGTCTGGATGGTGACTGTATCATTGTGTGTGTCAGGTTCCTATAAGGTGTCAGGATGTCACTGTCTATTTCTCCATGGAGGAGTGGGAGTATTTAGAAGGACACAAGGATCTCTACAAGGACGTCATGATGGACAATCAGCCGCCCCTCACATCACCGGGTAAGAGGAGACTTTATTGTAAAGGAGAGAGCAGTACGGAGGCTCCACCTGATAAACACATAGAAACAATGTATTCAGTCAGTGTGTGTGTTTCCTACAGATGGATCCAGTAATGGGAACCCACCAGAGAGATGTCCCCGTCCTCTGTATTTCCAGGATTCCACACAGGAAGATCACACCAATCATCAGGTAGATGAGGAACAATCACTGATAGTATCATTAGGATCTGTACATTATCTGCATTGTTACCATTGATGTCATTTTTATTCTATATTCAGAGTGGAAACCTGAGAGAGTCTAAAGTTGAGGTTAAAGAAGAGATAAAAGAGGAGGATGGGGTGATGGAGGAGTCAGAGTTTCTAAAAGAACACAAAGATCTGTACCAGGACACCATGTTGGAGTCATCCAGCTACAGAAACCCACCAGAGAGATGTCCCCATCCTCTGTATTCCCGGGATTCCACACAGGAAGGTCACACCATCCCTCACCATCATCAGGTAGATGATTGACAATTATTGGTAGTTCTGATTTATACACAGCATGTTTGTTACAATGAATGTTTTATTATATATTCAGAGTGGAAACCTCGGGGATGATAATATTGACGTTAAAGAAGAGTATAAAGAGGAGGATGAGGAGTATGGAGTGATGGAGGAGTTTTCAGAAAGAAACAAGGATATGATGGAGCCACCAAATACCAGTAACTCACCAGAGAGATGTCCTCATCATCTGTATTCCCGGAATTCCACACAGGAAGATCACACCATCCCTTACTGTTATAAGGTTGGTGGGACAGAGGTTATAAAAAACAGACTCATGGAGACAATGTGTGGATTGTTTATGTGATGTCACAATAATAAAGCTTATATCTTACAAATGATATTCTCTCACATTTTCTTGGTTTAGAGTGGAGATCCAATCGATATAGAATTTGAGGTTAAATCAGAAGAAGAAGAGAGGTATGTGAGGGATGATCAGCAGTCTATGGAGGAGTATGGAATAACGGGGACATTTATAGAGGAGGACACTCCTACAGAGATCAGTACAGGTGGGTCATTAACACTAAACACATTCCTCCACCTACACTGCTCACTGATTGTTCCAGAGTAGGGTGGGGACTGGGTGATTTCATCCGGTAATAACTCAGTCACTTTCTTGAGCTGTGTTCCCCATCCTGTATTCCTGTATTTCTCCCGGATAATCTCCCGTTGTACATTACATACTCCTGACCCCTGCACTATATACTCTATGTTGTACATTACATCATTCTGATACTATATAGTCCTATCTGTTGTATCTTATACTCTATGTTGTACATTACATAGTCCTGACTTCTGATCTTTCCCCTCTACCCACTGCTATATATACACATAATATGTTTTCTCTTTTGTTACACCCATTTCCTACCAGCTGGACATTTTATATCTGATGATTTGATTTGGAGCACATACTTTTACGTGTTGATAATAATGTGATAACATCCTCAAACTTTGGAACCTTAAACGGAAAGTGATAATGACGGAGGAGTCAATAACCCAATGATGGTGGTCTTCAGGATCAGTCCTTTCTTCATCTTGGTTGTTCTCCCCCCATCCTCACTCTCTGACCTCTGGTGGGGCTCAGCCCCGCTGTTATTCATGACTAAATCATGGACTAAATAAGGAAGTGCAGGACTTCTTGTGTTGGGAAGATGACAATGAGTGATAGAGGGGGTGGTGACACTTGTCCTATAATCCCCTCATCACTGTCACTCATATAAAAGACAGTTCTCGTTGTTTCCTCCCTCTCTGACTAAGGTCCATGAATAAAGAAATTAACTGGTAGGAGATTCAGAGATGTAAGGCTGTAACAACGAATCGATTATGAAAATGGTTGTCAACTATTTTCATAATCGATAAGTTGGTCAGTCGATGGCCTTCATACAGAATGTATTATTTATTTACACATCAGAAAATACAGCTCAGTACACCATCCATACATGTCAGTAAATGCCTGAGAACTTGAATGTGTGAGGATTAATTCCTCATGGGACATGTAGTCCTGGACAAGAGAAGGAAGTAAGTGATTCTAAAGGCAGACATTTTTTGTACCTTCATATAGGGGAACTCTATACTATCCTTTGTACCTTACTATAGGGGAACTCTATACTATACGTTGCGGCTTCCTATAGGGGGACTCTATACTATACTTTGTAGGTTCCTATAGGGGAACTCTATACTATACTTTGCAGCTTCCTATAGGGGAACTCTATCCAAAAAAGGAGAATTAGGGCTGCTCTGTGCAGAACCATTACACAGAGCTATGACAAAAAAAAATCCAACATTTACAATGACTTTAAGGGCTCTGTGCAGGGAAGATCAGCATCTGACCCCAGAAAAGGTGGAGGCTGATAGACCGGAGGTGATAGAAGGCATTACTATTATATAAAGTAAAAGTTTACTAGTATTGTACATTATAAATAAAATTATTTTATCCATGAAAAAAAGTCTCAGCTTTTAGTATTACTTTAATATAAAAGCCCCCCTCTAACCTCCATATATCTTCATGTGTGACTCCCAGGTAAAATCCCCATATATCCTACTTCTGGGTATATTTATTATTATTATTATTATATATATGATATAAGATATATTACTTTCACTATTTCGCAGTATAAATGAATCCCTTATAGTAGTGATTATCTGCTGTTTTGTACTATAAAGGACTATTTTTTTAACTAGAGTAGATCAAAAATTCCACTTGCTTTTAACACTCAGTTATAAAATTAATGTAACTTCTTAGCAAAAACTACATACACGATATGAAAATTTGCTCGATGGAGAAAAGTTTTCTGTTCTGCACCTTTGAATTTTCCTGTCACTGTGGTGGAAAATGAACGCCGATTTGAACCCACTAATGGTTAGAAAATTGGATGAATGTTTTTTTGAAAGAAAAACGAGTTTGTGTATGGCCAGCATAAGTGACATCAGGTGCAGGGAGCTTGTACCCACCTACCTGTCTATGACAAGGTAGTCTGTCATCCATCATATTATATTACACTCCTGTCTGATCATCTGCAAAACAGCGTTTTACCTCTTTTTTACATTTTAATAATATTGATCTCTGATTCTGATATATAACAGATTCTCCCTCTAATAATACATCTATCTGTCTGTTATTCTCAGAGTGGATTAAATATCCAACTATATATCTGGATATTTATATTTACCGCTGTATATACAGTATCTCACAAAAGTCAGTACACCCCTCAGTCACATTTTTGTAAATATTTCATTCTATCTTTTCATGTAACAACACTGAAGAAATTACACTTTGCTACAATGTAAAGTAGTGAGTGTACAGCTTGTATAACAGTGTAAATTTCCTGTCCCCTCAAAATAACCCAACAGACAGCCACTAATGTCGAAAAACCGCTGGCAACAAAAGTGAGTACACCCCTAAGTGAAAATGTCCAAATTGGGCCCAATTTGCCATTTTCCCTCCCTGGTGTCATGTGACTCATTAGTGTTAAAAGGTCTCAGGTGTGAATGGGAGCAGGTGTGTTAAATTTGGTGCTATCACTCTCACTCTCTCATACTGGTCACTGGAAGTTCAACATGGCACCTCATGGCAAAGAACTCTCTGAGGATCTGAAAAAAAGAATTGTTGCTCTACATAACGATGGCGTAGGCTATAATAAGATTGCCAAGACCCTGAAACTGAGCTGCAGCACGGTGTCCAAGACCATACAGCGGTATAACAGGACAAGTTCCACTCAGAACAGGCCTCGCCATGGTCGACCAAAGAAGTTGAGTGCACATGCTCAGCATCATTTCCAGAGGTTGTCTTTGGAAAATAGGCGTATGAGTGCTGCCAGCATTGCTGCAGAGGTTGAAGGGGTGGGGGGGGTCAGCCTGTCAGTGCTCAGACCATACGCCGCACACTGCATCAAATTGGTCTGCATGGCTGTTGTCCCAGAAGGAAGCCTCTTCTAAAGATGATGCACAAGAAAGCCTGCAAACAGTTTGCTGAAGACAAGCAGACTAAGGACATGGATTACTGGAACCATGTCCTGTGGTCTGATGAGACCAAGATAAACGTATTTAGTTCAGATGGTGTCAAGCGTGTGTGGGGGCAACCAGGTGAGGAGTACAAAGACAAGTGTGTTTTGCCTACAGTCAAGCGTGGTGGTGGGAGTGTCATGGTCTGGGACTGCATGAGTGCTGCCGGCACTGGGGAGCTACAGATCATTGAGGGAACCATGAATGCCAACATGTACTGTGACATACTGAAGCCAAGCATGATCCCCCTCCCTTCAGAGACTGGACCGCAGGGCAGTATTCCAACATGATAACCACCCCAAACACACCTTCAAGATGACCACTGCCTTGCTAAAGAAGCTGAGGGTAAAGGTAATGGACTGGCCAAGCATGTCTCCAGACCTAAACCCATATGTGGGGCATCCTCAAAGGGAAGGTGGAGGAGTGCAAGGTCTCTAACATCCACCAGCTCCGTGATTTGTCGTCATTGAGGAATGGGAGAGGACTCCAGTGGCAACCTGTGAAGCTCTGGTGAACTCTATGCCCAAGAGGGTTAAGACAGTGCTGGAAAATAATGGCGGCCACACAAAATATTGACACTTTGGGCCCAATTTGGACATTTTCACTTAGGGGTGCACTGACTTTTGTTGCCAGCAGTTTAGACATTAATGGCTGTGTGTTGAGTTATTTTGAGGGGACAGCAAATTTACACTGTTATACAAGCTGTACACTCACTACTTTACATTGTAGACAAGTGTCATTTCTTCAGTAGAGTCATAGAATGGAAGTTGCAATAGGGTCCATGTTTAAATAAGGCACCTCATCCCAATAGGCAAAATTGAATAAATTGGAAAGAAAAGAAGGGATTATTGCGGTACCAAAAAACATATGTACACCATGATATATAAAAAAAATATTTAATTTTATTACATCACAAAAAAAGTTTTTTATCACAAAAGACCAACAATGATAAAAACACATAAATGTTAGGGAGTGAAATCCAAAAGATGAAGGCCAGTGGTATGGTAATCAGCCTTCAGAGAGCTAATCAGGTCAGGTCTTCCCTACATGTTTCCCTACAAGGCATTGGCTTCTTCAGGGCAACAAGATAGACCGACAAATTAATTAAAAAGCTCAAGTTCGGCCTCACGGCCCGGCAAATGCTTGCGGTCACCCGGGAGGGTGTATCCCTCACTGACACCAACAAATTACAGCTGCAGGGGGCAGTAGCGAACCGATAAGCTAATATTAAAATTAAAATCAATAAACAATTTAGGGACGCTGGGAAATTCTATTGGTGAGGAAAGGCAATGAAAGCCTTCAAGACACTGACACACCAAATGTGTCAGGTGTATGTGTTCCTTTAAGAGGACCAAAAGTAAGTCAAAGAGATGATAACACTTCAATGTGGGAAACACTTTTTTCCTGAGCTTGTCATGGATCTTTATAGAGAAACCACATCCATGCATCAGTATCCCTGCAGAGCCAGAGATGTTATCATCTCTTTGACTTACTTTTGGTCCTCTTAAAGGAACACATACACCTGACACATTGGGTGTGTCAGTGTCTTGAAGTGTCTTGTCTGCTCATGTCTGGTAATAATCTCTTTATTTCTATTTTAGTAGATGGACGGGAGATGAGGAAAACCTCAGAGGATTGTCTCACTTTGTCTCCAGACTGTAAAGTAGAAGATGAGGACATCACACAGTATAGTCCAGGAGAAAACCCGACTACCTCAAATGTCCATCCGGCACCACACAGTGTAGATGGACCATCGTATTCCTCTTATCCTGAGGAACTTCAGACTGTGAGGGACGGTGCCGTCCTTCCAACAGAGAAGAGCTTTTCCTGTACTGAGTTTCCGTTTTAAATCCCATCTTAATATACATCAAAGATCTCACATGGGGGAAAAGCCGTATTCCTGTCCTGAGTGCGGGAAATGTTTCCGTTTTAAATCCCATCTTAATAAACATCAGAGATCTCACACAGGAGAGAAGCCGTATTCCCGTCCTGAGTGCGGGAAATGTTTTTCAATGAAGTCCAGTCTTTACACACATCAGAGATCTCACACAGGAAAGAAGCCGTATTCCTGCCCTGAGTGCGGGAAATGTTTTTCACAGAAGTCCCATCTTTACATACATCAGAGTTCTCACACAGGAGAGAAGCCTTATTCCTGTCCTGAGTGTGGGAAATGTTTTTCACAGAAGTCCAGTCTTTACAGACACCAGAGATTTCACACGGGGGAGAAGCCGTATTCCTGTCCTGAGTGTGGGAAATGTTTTTCACTGAAGTCCAGACTTTACAGACATCAGAGATCTCACACGGGGGAAAAGCCGTATTCCTGCCCTGAGTGCGAGAAATGTTTTTCAGATAAGTCCAGTCTTTATTCACATCAGAGATCTCACACAGGGGAGAAACCGTATTCCTGTCCTGAGTGCGGGAAATGTTTTTCTGAGAAGTCCTATCTTTACACACATCAGAGATCTCACACGGGGGAGAAGCCGTATTTCTGCCCTGAGTGCGGGAAATGTTTTTCACAGAAGTCTTATCTTTACACACATCAGAGATCTCACACGGAAGAGAAGCCGTATTCATGTCCTGAGTGCGGGAAATGTTTTTCACAGAAGTCTTATCTTTACACACATCAGAGATCTCACACGGGGGAGAAGCCATATTCCTGTCCTGAGTGCAGGAAATGTTTTTCAGTGAAGTCCAGTCTTTCCAGACATCAGAGATCTCACACGGGGGAGAAGCCGTATTCCTGCCCTGAGTGCGGGAAATGTTTTTCACAGACGTCCCATCTTTACAAACATCAGAGATCTCACACAGGGGAGAAACCGTATTCCTGTCCGGAGTGAGGAAATTGTTCCTCACTGAAGTCCTGTCTTCCTGTACATCAGGGATCCCACACAACCCTCGATGTGTATTAGTGCCTTGAGTGTGGGAAATGTCTTCTATATGAATGTTGCTGGACATCACAGCTCTCATGTGGGGAAGAAGCACACCCTGATATACACCTCAGATATACTCCATGGCTGATCTTCATCATGTAAGAAACAGTTCATAAGGAGATCAGAGGTCACCAAAGACATGGATGAAGTGTCGTAAAAATACAATGGATGGGCGGCTCAGACAGGTCTGGTCAGGAAGAGAAGAGAACACCACACTGTGAGTATAATCATCACACTTTACACCCACACACCTTAAGCCCCATACACACGGTCGGACTTTTTCATCAATTTGGTCCGATCGGACAAGGTTGTTGAAAAATCAGACCGTGTGTATGCACCATCGGACAGTGTTCGTCGGTTTGTCCGTCGGACAAAGTCTTATCTCCTGCTGGAAAGATTTCCCGTCAACCCGGTCCGATCACACCAAATCCGAGCGTGTGTACGCTTGTCCGACGGACAAAGTGCTACGCATGCTCAGAAGAAATTCTGTGACGGAAGCGCTCGGTCAGGTAAAACTACCTTTCCTAATCGACACAGCACATTCGTCACGCTGCAATGTTAAAATGTCTTTAATGCAGCGCATTCTCTTTTTCTTTACAATGCAACAAGAATGACATCTTTTAGCTGCTCCTATTCACCCGCACTTCTCACAAACTTACTTCTTTATTACTTTGCAGCATTTATACACTACATGTTTATTTTTACTCAGATCGTAATACAATCTTTCTTATTTTTTTACCCAGATTTTTTTTTTTTTGGGGAATACATATTTGAAGGAGATTTTTTTTTTTTTTTTGGAGGGGGTTTGTATGTCTCAACTTAGCAAAACCACATTATTAACATTTGTATTTCTTGCTTACATTTACTAGGAGTTTGTTGGTTGTTGGTGCCCCTTGTTAATTCTAGGATTAGTGAAATGTACCTGCCTACTCAAAGAAAAACTGTCATTGTAGAAAAGTAAAACACAATAGTCAATGATTATTTCAAATCAAAAAAACCTTTATTTAGGTCTCAGCAACAGACCAAAGAGGAACGCAGCCATGGTGAAACTTGGGGAATTTGCAAAGCCTTGGACACCCATGGCAACCATCATTTTACAGACTTAAACAATTGGGGGCATGAAGACTACCTATCTAAATAATAAGGGAGCGCAATCTGGTCCTGAAGTCCAAAACATCCGGAACTGCAGCAGATGCCATCTAGGTCCCCAGGCTCTGGTACTACGAGAGGCTCCATCTTCTCTCAGACCAGACTGAGTCCAGGTTGTCACTCTCTTGTCTTCCTTGTACGCTTCCTTCCACGCCGTGGTGCTGGTGCTGGTGGGGTGGCAGAAGGAGGAGGAGGAGGCGGAGCAAGGTCACTCTCGCAAACATGTGTGAGGGGAGTCATCTCCCCAGCCATCCCCTCATTTAGTATTTTGAGGATGACCTCCTCACACATGCTGCGTTGCCCCGCCTCCATACCCGTAAATTTACTTGTAACCAAGGAGGCAAAGGCCTCCTCGTAGGTGGGTGTGGCATAGAGGGAGGCTGAGGCATCTTTTATCAGCTGGAGCGCTGACTCTCCCACCTCCCCCATGTTTTTCGCCCTTCTGTAGGGAAGGCGGAGGGGAGAGACTTGGGAGACAGTCAGGCTCCTACGCCTACCCCCCTCTTGGCTGCCACTACCCCCTGCCTCCTCCTGACTGCCACCTTCCACAGCCACCTCCTGGCTGAGGTCTTCCTGTGTATGAAAAAGGGACATAGTTTCAGTTATTTGTTCATCAAACACACACAATTCTCATCTAGTGACTGTTGCAAAATGTTTTCAAATACAAAACCATACAATTCTCAGCCCTGCAGTTTAGATTCTTCCCAAAAATGTCTCCCACACCACTGTCTGTTGATATGTCAATCACGTTAGGAAATAAGCAATTGGGGATCCTGAATTAACTGAACATCATTCATTATTCAACAAACTGGTTCCAAAACTACTATACCTGGAACAAGCTGGGCACCTGCACATATTCCTGACTGGAAGGCCCAGGTTGGTCCTCGGAATCCTCATCAAGGGTGGCGTGCGTGGAAGGACGCGTGCAAGGAAGAGTCGAGAGTGACTTCCTGACAGTAGCCTGGTCTTTGAGAAAGTGGAGCCTGTCATAGTACCAGAGCGTGGGGACATGGACATCAGCTGCTGCAGCTCCAGATGCTTGTGACTTCAGGACCTTATTGCGCTCCCGGAAATAGGTAGTCTTCATGTTGGTGATCTTCACTTTTAAGTTTGCGACGGTTGCCATGGGCAGGGTAGGCTTTACAAATGCCACCAGTTTCAGCAGGGCTGCGTACCTCTTTGGTCTGTTGCTATAATCCCTGTGTTTTGCCTGCCATAAGAGGGGGAATTGCCGGTATTTATCAATGAAGTGTGGGAGAAAGCTCACGTTGTAGAAGGCATCCATCACCTCTGCAAGACACAACGCCACACAAAACAATATAAATAATGTCAGCCTAAACTCTCCTAATCTTCTCCATAAAGAAGCCTCAAGTTCTAATCAGTCTAGGCTAGTTATGTACCAACGTCAAATTGTACCTTCGTTTGTAGCGATCGTCTCGTGCGTGAGCTTTCTCTCCCCTCGTCTCCCAGATCGTGGCTACGACACAGGCGTGTGACGTTTTATATACACTGCGCATGCTTCAAACTCCGCCCGCCCCTGACGATCTTTCTCGTCTATTCCCCACCCCTTCTCTTTACGGCGTAGTGGGGAGAGCACATGGCGGGGACACAGCAGGTGCGCCACAAATATCCCACCAACGAGGAGGAGGACGAGGAAAGTCCGGAGGCAGAAACGTCCCGATCCCGGAACCTGAAATTCAAGGCCTCCAATATGTCATTTGGAGAAATGTTGGAGATGGTGGACATATTAAAGAGGAGCGACTATGATGGGAAGTATGGGCCTTACCTCAACCCCAATGTCCGCAAGGCCAAGATCATGTCTAAAGTTGTGAGAAGGCTGTACAATAATTTTGGGGTACAACGATCCAAGGAGCAACTCAGGAAACGCTGGTCAGACCTGAAACTGAGGGAGGCCGATCAGTACAGAAAGATCAAGAGAATTCTTCAAAAAAGTAAGTAGTTGTGTTTTGTGTTTGATTTCTTGCTTGCATACTGCTCCATTGTGTTTTGATTTTTACCAAGTTGTACATTCCAAAATGGCCACTTTCAGGTTCGTCTGTGCATTCGATCGTACTCAGCCTCGATCTTTCTGCCACTGTCATGGTCGTGTGTGTGTGCATTCGATCGTACGCAACCTCGATCGTTCGGCCACTTATAATACGATGTTTGGTGTTTTTTTGGGGAAAGGAAGTTTGTTCTCACTAGAAATGTCATCAAGAATGTAAAGCCAATTTATTCAATGTAAAGGAGAGGTCACTCAGTAGCTGTTTACCCATCTGGACTCTAGAGCACTAGTGCTGGGACACCCAAACCCCCTTTTTATTATGCTTTTCCACACATGTGCTCCAGTGGATACTAGAGGGGGGTCTCCATCACACAAACTTCTACCAAAAAGCTAGTCAGTTTAGCACCTTTACAAAGTGACTTCATTCATGTAGTTGACATTTGTAACTGGCCAAACTAAAATAGTGTCCGTCACTTTCAAGCAATGTTTGTCATTTCCTATTTCTGCCCTCAATAGCTTGTGTTGCTAAATCTTCCTTTTGGACATTCTCATAGGGGAGCGAAAACTTGGGCCGTCTGAGGAAACCCCCAAACCAACACCTACCAAAAAAGGGGAAAGAGCAGAAGCAGAGGAGGAGGAGGAGGAGGAGGAAGGAGAGATCATCGAACTTGGAGAAATTGTCACCACAACAGGTGAGTGTGGGAGAACACAGCTACTGGTAAGCTAATCCATGTATGGCTGCCTCATTTCCAACACCCCATTTTTGTTTGTTTGTGGTTTTTAGGTGACGTGGATGTTGTGGAAGAAAAATCGCACTTTACCACAGAGAGTGCCCACGTACTCATCGGAGAGATAATGGTCTGCAATAGAGATCTAGATTACATAAAGCAAAACATCAATGATGTTCAACAAAAATTGAAGAACATCATTGATATTTTAGGAAAAATATGAAAACGCACCAAGTAATTAACACACATTTGTGCCAGCTTCAGAACACATTTGCAACTTAAAAACTGTCTGAAATTTGGAACATGCACACATTGTGTCCACATGTGCTAGCTCCCACCATGGTGGATGAATGGCAACGTTTTTTTGGGGGTGCAAACACTTTACGAACTACGAAAGTGGTTGTGGTGAAGGGGTTGCACCCCCAAAAAACGTCCATTCATCCCCATGATGGAAAATGGCACTTTTGAAGCTTCTAGGCATGTGTTTTACCATCTAATGACCATTTTCAGTCCCAAATTGTGTGCATGTTCCAAATTTCCACTTTTCGGGGGTGACCCCCCCATGTGATGAAGGCAAGATCAAACACACTTTGAACATATAGTCATGTCTGATCTTGTCTTCACTTTACAAAGTTGAACTTTCCAAGTTCCTAGGTTCTGTTTTGCTCCATGCCTGGTTTTACCAATTGCGGAATGTTTGTAAACAATGTTGTAAATAACCAAGATGTTGTCAGTTTTGGCGTGAAGATTGTAAACGCACTTGGGAATGTTTTCCTAGTAAACTTTTATTTTTCTAAATGTGTGGCTTCCTTATTTAAAAAACACAATGCATTATGTATGTAAAATGAAAAGGATATGGGGGGCAATGGGTGTTATTTACTAAAGGCAAATCCACTTTGCACTCCAATTTTCTTTCCCGGGGAACTTTTTCAATGCACTTGTAGAGCATAGCGGATTTGACTTATGTAAATGACACCCACAGTGCTTTGTACGAAAACACGGAGCACAGCATTTTGGAGAATACACACATGTCAGACCTGGTGATGAAAAGGAGTATTTTGGGTGTCAGTTATGCAGTACAAACCTTCTCTAGACCAAAGATTAGGTAGCAAACACACAACATGAGAATAATCTTTTTGGGAAGAAGAGACTGTTACCTCCTTTTGCCCAGAAAGTGCATTCCCACTGTCGAAGGCAAAGGGAAAAAATGTCAAAGTAAAATAAGCTAAAAAGAAGACTGAAATGACATGAAATCATAGGTTGGTTAAAATATCAGATTTATTAAAAAATGCCTCTCACACATCGTCAGGCAGAGCAATGGCCCCCCTACCCACAAAGTACTGCATATATTGGTCCCGGACCACACGGGCATTTAGAGGGGGCAAGCCTGGACGTGCCACTCGAAGGGCTGTGAGTTCGGCATTTGGAGGGCCCTCCACATCTGGGCCAACGGGCACCACATAGTTCCTGTTATGTCTTTTGAGGAAGTTGTGCAATATGCAACAGGCAAGAACTATGTGGTTCAGTTTGTATTCCGCCAAGTTAAATGCCGTCAGGAACAGGCGGAAGCGGCTGGCCAGGATGCCAAAAGCGTTCTCCACAACTCTTCTGGCTCTGGACAGCCTGTAGTTGAAGACCCTCTGGTCCGGGGTGAGGGTCCTCATCGGGAACGGCCTCATCACATGGGGAGTCAACGCAAACGCTTCATCTGCGACAAAGACGAAGGGGAGTCCTTCGGCATTCTCCTCTGGAGGTGGCAAGCACAGACTGCCACTTTGGAGACGCCAGTAGAACTCCGTGTGCGTAATGGCCCCACCATCCGATATCCGGCCGTTCATCCCCACGTCCACATACATAAACTCGTATGTTGCCGACACCACCGCCAACATCACTACACTATTAAACCCTTTATAATTATAATAGTAGGACCCCGAGTTGGGCGGTGGGACGATGCGGACGTGTTTCCCATCAATTGCCCCTCCGCAGTTAGGAAAGTCCCAACGGCTGGCAAAGTGGGAGGCCACAGTCTGCCATTCCTGTGGCGTGGAAGGGAACTGTGGAGTGAAACAAGAAAAAAAAAATTAGTCACTTTGCACCTAAACATTGCAAGCAGATTAGACAATCAACATCTTGGAACAAGAGCATTGTATAAAATTGGAGGCTGGAAAGTATTTGCACAGAAAAGTAGAGGCTCCCCTTCACAGATTACTCACCCCCCCATCAATCCCCCCACTTCTGATGGGCCATTGGCAATAACTAGGGGTTTTGGGGGGGGGTGGTGGACAGCTAACCCTCTGCACTTCATTGATTGGCAAATGGCTCAATAATGTGGGCTAGTTTGGCCAGACCCTCTGTACTTAACACTATTGGCAGGCCCCAGGAAAGATCAAATAACATTTCAACCCCCCCCCCCCCCCCCCCCCCCCCCCCCCCCCCCCCCCCCCCCCAAAAAAGGCAGGCACAGTGTGACATTATTAAATTACCAAGCAAGCTAATAGGAGGGAAAGAAGACAAAAAAATAGGAAATGGAATGTATGGAGGCAGTCCCTTGCACTACATGCTTTGCTGAATTCATCCCTAAAGATGCGCACTATAAAGAGGTAGGTATATAGTGTGTATGGACCTTGGGAAAGCCAGCAGATAAAGGATTGGTACCATCTGACAGAGCAGTTGGGGGAGGGGGTTCCTAATGAGTTTGCCCCCCCCCCCCACCAAAAGAACAAAAAAAGGGGGCTCTACATGAAGTAAACCACACAGCAAACATTTGTCCATATTTTAGGGGGTGTTTTGGGGCAAACAATACTATGCAGCAGACAAAAGACATTGCTTAAGTGACTAGGCCATAGGTGTCTATTGGGGCAGAAGAGCATGCTGGTGAGGTAAGTGAAGGGAAAAATGCATGAAGGAGAAAAGGGGCACAGCATATTAGAACATATTGCAATCATGGTAATTAGGGAAGGAGGTCAAAAATACAAGTCATTAGCAAACAGAGCATACATAGAAGGGAATAGTAAAGTAGAAATGTTACCTTAATATAGTCCTCCTGCAGGACCTGAATGATGGCAGAACAGGTCTCTGGAATAATGATTCCCAGGGCCTGGGGAGAGATACCTGAAGAGAACTTCAAATCCTGAAGACTTCTCCCTGTCGCCAAGTACCTCAACGTGGCAACAAGCCTCTGCTCCGGAGTAATGGCTTGTCTCATGCAGGTATCCTGCCGGCTGATAAAGGGGGTCAGCAAAGCCAAAAGACGGTGAAAATCGGGGTCCGTCATCCTGAGAAAGTTCCTGAAATCATCAGGATTATTCTCCCGGATCTCACGAAGCAAAGGCATGTGCGAGAACTGGTCACGCTGAAGCAACCAATTCTTGGTCCACATACTCCTCGTCACTCTGTTCATGGACGGGTCTTGGGTCAAAGCTAAAAGCCCGACACCAATTCCGCGTACAGCACGAACTCGGCGACGAGTACGCACGGGAAACATCGCTCAGAAGGTCACAAAAGGTCGGCTGGTCAGAACGGACAAACAGAAAGAACCGATAAACAGCAAGGCCTGAAAGAACGAAGTGAATACCAGCAACGAGCAGACAATAAGCAGTGCAAATCAAAGCGTCCTATATCAAGATATAGGCCGCAATGACCAACAAATGCGAACTGACTACACGCACTAATAAACAGATACGCACGACAAGCACAAACTGAAGAGCAGTAACGATCTGAGTCAGAAAACTGAGAAGCGCGAATCTTAAGTCACCAAACTTCCACTAACTCTCGATAAACACGGGATCAGCAGAAGGAGCCCAACGGGTGCCTGACGTGGTGCTGAACTTCCCTTTTCTAATCTCGTGGACGACGACTTACGTCACGACGTTCTTCCGGACTGGATATTCCGACAACGTAGTCCGACCGTGTGTACGCAACGCCAACATCGGACAAAGTACGTCGGACAAAGTCCGACTGACCTGGTCCGCGGATTGTCCGAGCGTGTGTATGGGGCTTTAGATTGGCACATTTAACCCCATTGATTGCCCTCATTTACCCTTTGATCCCCCCTGTCACCCAACTAGTGCCATTAGTACAGCGTCAGTGTACAGTATTTTTCAACAATTGCTGTATTAGGGTCACTTGTTACGTCAGATAGCGCCAGGGTAAGCTAGCATTAGATTGCCCACACACTATCACACTCACGCTATAGGATCCTGATCACCAACATTACTAGTATATTGTCTGTATGGATCAATATCCTGATCATTGTCATTGCTAGTATAGTGTCTGTATGGATCAATATCCTGATCACCGCCATTACTAATATAGTGTCTGTATGGGTCAATATCCTGATCACCAACATTACTAGTATAGTGTCTGTATGGATCAATATCCTGATCACCACCATTACTAGTATAGTGTCTGTATGGATCAATATCCTGATCATTGTCATTGCTAGTATAGTGTCTGTATGGATCAATATCCTGATCACTGCGATTACTAGTATTGTGTCTGTATGGATCAATATCCTGATCATTGTCATTGCTAGTATAGTGTCTGTATGGATCAATATCCTGATCATTGTCATTGCTAGTATAGTGTCTGTATGGATCAATATCCTGATCACCGCCATTACTAATATAGTGTCTGTATGGATCAATATCCTGATCACCAACATTACTAGTATAGTGTCTGTATGGATCAATATCCTGATCACCACCATTACTAGTATAGTGTCTGTGTGGATCAATATCCTGATCATTGTCATTGCTAGTATAGTGTCTGTATGGATCAATATCCTGATCACCGCGATTACTAGTATTGTGTCTGTATGGATCAATATCCTGATCATTGTCATTGCTAGTATAGTGTCTGTATGGATCAATATCCTGATCATTGTCATTACTAGTATAGTGTCTGTATGGATCAATATCCTGATCACCAGCATTACTAGTATAGTATCTGTATGATCAATTTGCTGATCATGAACAGAACTATATTAGTGTCCCCCCCTTACTATAGTATCTGTATGGATCAATATCCTGATCATGAACAGAACTATATTAGTGTCCCCCCCCTTACTATAGTATCTGTATGGATCAATATCCTGATCATGAACAGAACTATATTAGTGTCCCCCCCCTTACTATAGTATCTGTATGGATCAATATCCTGATCATGAACAGAACTATATTAGTGTCCCCCCTTAGTATAGTGTCCCTAATAGCGCAGCGTTAGCAGGATCAGCCCTTCTGTCCCCCAACAAGTGCAGTGTCAGTAGATCACCGGCACCTCTGATACATTGCACACATAACCGCAGTGTTGGCAGAATCAGGCCTGATCTCTTCTAGCACTAGCAGGTAAGTTGTATTTGTGTAGCACCCTGGAGTTTAGTCAGGGAGCTCCTCACAAATTTACTTGCCAGGAGTAGTTATCCTGGTTGATTGTTAGAGATCTATTGATTTCTCCCTAAGTTTGGCCTTGTTGCACTTTTCTCTTCTACCACTAGGTGGCCGGGTACTTGGTGGTACTAGATATGAGAAGGGCAACCCAAGGTCAGGTTATGGGTATATGGGGTATCTCAGCCAATGGGCAGGGGTTTTCTTGAATCCCTTGGCCTGCTGGGAGAACCTATATATTCAGGTGGAGTCAAGTGATCAGGGTTCTGTGACACCTAGGGAGAAAACGTTTCCGCAGAAGGGAGTTTAACAAGACTCGTGGCCACTCATTAAAATTAGAAGAAAAGAGGTTTAACCTTAAACTATGTAGAGGGTTCTTTACTGTAATAGCGGCAAGGATGTGGAATTCCCTTCCACAGGCGGTGGCCTTAGCGGGGACATTGATAGTTTCAAGAAACTATTAGATAATCACTTGAACGACGGCAACATACAGGATATACAATGTAATACTGACATATAATCACACACATAGGTTGGACTTGTGTCTTTTTTCAACCTCACCTACTATGTAACTATGTAAGCTAGCTGCTGCCATAACAACGGTATTTAGTGTCAAAGTACCGACGTACGGGTACAGCAATTTGCGTGAAGTGGTTAAAGGGTAACTCCACTTGCGTGGGAAATAAAGCAACTAAAGAAAAAATAATATAGTGCATAGAATTGTGACACTAATCATATTGTAATTGAATGTTATTAAAAATGACCTTTCCTTTTCAGTCTGCAGTCAATGTAATGTTCTGAGAATACATTGCAATATGGCTACCTGGAGTTGTTCTGTACACAGAGTGTATACTGACCACTCCCCAGAAACATAATTTCCTGCTTGTGTGATTGGCTCACCAATTTTCCCAGAAGTCTGCCCTAAGATACAAGTCAGATTTCAGGCATCTCCTGAAACAAAAATGTGATTTTTTGGAGAGATACTTTCAATAGGAACACGTCTAAAGGGATGCAGGCCCAGCAGCTTTCCTCATTAGTGCCCTGCATCTGCACACCTGACAGTTAATTATGAAACCACTCCCATTAGACTTACTCAGAACAGAGGCACAGACAAACACACAGGGATTTTTTCAGAATAACAAAAGGTAGGAATCCGCAACAAAGGTAGTTATAATCCCTGCAATGTACACAGATCACCCAGAGGGGGATGTTTTTTTCTCAACAAAAGTGGAGTTACGCTTTAACCGTTGCAGTTTACTTTGCAGGAACACCAATCCGCTGCAGCACTGATCTGTTTATTCTGACAGCAAGCAGGGTGTTGCTCTCAGAATACATAAATCCGTGCCTGTGGCGCTGCAGGAGGAGATTTCTCATCCACAGTTTAAAAAAATGTGCATGCCCAAGCATGAGGGGCCTGTGTGGTCAGTGAGTGGATTGCTCCTTTGCTTCAGCATATATATTTTTTTCACTTTTTTGATATAGATTTCAGTTTAAAAAGTTGTTGTTTTATTGAGTTAATCTCATATTTTTATAGTGTTTTATTGTTAACCATTGTTTGCTTTAGAGCAGGGGTCTCAAACTCAAATTACCTGAGGGCCACAAGACAAGTTTTCATATCCCATGGGGGCCGCATGCAAACTTCAAAAACAACAGTACTGGTGTCAGCGGATGCATTATTAACCCCCGGCACTGGTGTCAGCGGACGCATTATTAAACCCAGCATTGGTGTCAGCTGATGCATTATTAACCCCCAGCACTGTTGTCAGTGGATGAATTATTAAACCCCAGCACTGATGTCAGCGGACGTATTATTAACCCCCAGCACTGGTGTCAGCAGATGCATTATTAAACCCCAGAACTGGTGTCAGCGTACGCAATATTAAACCCCAGCACTGGTGTTAGCAAACGCATTATTAAACCCCAGCACTGGTGTCAGCGGACGCATTCTTAACCCCCAGCACTGTTGTCAGCGGACGCATTATTAAACCCCAGCACTGGTGTCAGCGGACGCATTATTAACCCAGCACTGTTGTCAGCGGACACATTATTAAACCCCACTACTGGTGTCAGCAGACGCATTATTAAACCCCAGCACTGGTGTCAGCGGACGCATTATTAACCCAGCACTGTTGTCAGTGGACTCATTATTAAACCCCAGCACTGGTGTCAGCAGACGCATTATTAAACCCCGGCACTGGTGTCAGCGGATGCATTATTAAACCCAGCACTGGTGTCAGCGGATGCATTATTAAACCCCAGCACTGGTGTCAGCGGACGCATTATAAAACCCCCAGCACTGGTGTTAGCGGACGCATTATTAAACCCCAGCACTGGTGTCAGTGGACGCATTATAAAACCCCCAGCACTGGTGTCAGCGGACGCATTATTAAACCCCAGCACTGGTGTCAGCAGACGCATTATTAAACCCCCAGCACTGGTGTCAGCGGACGCATTATTAAACTCCAGCACTGGTGTCAGCGGACGCATTATTAAACCCCAGCACTGGTGCCAGCGGATGCATTATTAAACCCAGCACTGGTGTCAGCGGACGCATTATTAAACCCCAGCACTGGTGTCAGCGGACGCATTATTAACCCCCAGCACTGGTGTCAGCGGACGCATTATTAAACCCAGCACTGGTGTCAGCGGATGCATTATTAAACTCCAGCACTGGTGTCAGCGGATGCATTATTAAACCCCAGCACTGGTGTCAGCGGATGCATTATAAAAACCCCAGTACTGGTGTCAGCGGACGCATTATAAAACCCCCAGCACTGGTGTTAGCGGATGCCTTATTAAACTCTCTGTCTACTTTACAAAAGAGGTAATTTGGGGACATGTTTTTACTGTAGAGGAAATGTGTAAGTTCTGTATATAATTGTATGCTATTTTGTATGTATTGCACACGGCACTAATAATGTTTTCATTACATGTTTGCATTCTTTCGAGTCCTGATTATAATTAGCCTGCATATGTTACGCCCCTTGTAACCATACAAGTACAATTGTAATATTAATGTGATACCTATGTAATCATGTGTATAAAAACCTTCAATTGCGTCATAATAAAACACAACAGTTATTTGGAAAGATGCGGAGTGTATCTTTTGTGTCTGTTCCCTACTGCAGTAGTTATTATTAATTTGGAACCAATAATCAATATGAGGATAGGGGTTGCCTATCAATAAACTTCCATATCAGATGGCGAGCTTTGCCTACGAGGTGATTTACAGGTGACCCTGAGAATCCAAAACAAGGAGCTTCAGACAATCCAGGAGTTTCTGATAATCAATCTTTTGCTTACATTTGAGTTATCAGACTTCCTTGATCGGTAAGACATTTTGGGGACAAAGGGTACCTATTTTACTCCCCTTAATCAAACTGTATTGATTGGTGGCTATATGTTATTTTGTCACTGTCTACTGTCCATCGGAGTGTTCACAGGTATATGTAGCACACATCTGTTAGATAAAGTAGTTTAGAGGCAAGAGGGTATAGGCACAAGTAGAGAAGAGAGAAGACTGGCCAGTCATTATGGGCATTAAATTAAGTAAGGGAATGAAGGGTAAGAGACCCTCAAAAAAAGTCTTAACTTAGAACCTGTGACGGTCTCCGGACACCTTGACTGGGTATCTCCGCCAAGAAGCTGCTTCCCAAACTCTGGAACATGAGACCAGTGGATCTGGCTATAGTTACCCCAAGAACTAGACAGCACCAGTCTTGGAGTAAACCAGAATAAGAACTGTTTATTTGAACAAGAATACAGGCTTTTATACATTTGAGAAGGAGGTCACTCACCCCATTAACAATGACCTAAATGTGACGGGAGTCACTTTTGGGTGCAGGGTGACCAAGAAAAGAATGAACCCTGAGAATATGATTGGATTACTTCAAATGGGACAGTAATATTCATTAACAATATCTCTCAAGAAATATGAAGATGTTATCCCCTGTACACTGTGAGGTCTATGTCCAGGAAGTATAACTCCTTATATGGGCATTCCAGGAAGTTCAATGTAAGAGACCAACCATCTATTGCTTAACGATGTTGCTTCTGTCTGGATAAGTATATCGTGTTAATCCTGTCTGAGGCAGTTTTCCCTTCACCTATTATTAAGTGTGTTAATGAACTCAAATGTTGTCTGCTAGGGGAGGTATTGATTCTCAGAATAATGTGTATTGGGGGCTTGTTATGTAACCATTGTGTGATGTTGTGGGTGGATCCGGGTCATTGTTCATGTGGCGCCTGTAGTATTCTCAAGTGTATAAAAAGAGCCTGCACTTGTTTCAATAAAGAGTCTGATTCCTGTTTGACCCTCCGTACAGAGCCTCGTCTCGTGCTTGGGGGGAAGAATTATTCGTATGGTTTCTTGTTCGGCTGATTGAAGTGTTCGGTAGCTGCCTTTGGGTTCGGAAATGGAATGTCCCAAGCGGCTTCCACCCCTTTCATACTTGGGGTGTCGTTACAGAATAATTTAAAATGTTTTCTTAAAAGGCAATGGAAATGTTCAAAGGAATCTCATAACCATTCCATAAAAGCATTCCTGGCATTAAAACATATATCCACGCCTGTACAAAACCCTCCACACACCTACATGTATATAGAAATACGCGGGTGTACAACCAATAATAAAAACCATTAAAACATATATAGACATGTACGTATATAAAAATATAAATACAAGCATATACATGCATGTATGCAGCAATACTGAAATGAATAAATACAAATACAATAATGGATTCTTCTATGAACACAATACCGCCAACCCACTGTGCATTGAAACAATGAAACTAAGCTAAGTAATGACAATACACCGTTGGAGCTTCCATGTACATAGTAAACATAATTGTAATATCCGTATCCAATTAGCAATATATATACGGTCATTATATTCAATTGTTTCACGGAGAGCCCATTACCCCACTTTAGTCTAATACGTTTTATAAAAACAAATCATGTTAGTTAAAAAATAGTGTTACAAAAAGATTCATTATTCTAAAAATCTATTACATACCTTTAACCTCACTATCGAACTACCCTATCCAAACCTACCATCTACACACATTACTCCTATCCATATCTGCAGCAAAAAAAAACATTGTGGTTATCATCTAATTCCAAAATTCAATGCTCCATTATATCTACACAGCAACATAGCTCAATGCCATGGGTATGACCAGACTAGGTGTTTGGGCCGAGCCTCTATTGATAATATCTATATCACAGAAAGAGGGGGTCACACGCCCAAACCAGATTAGCGATAAAAGTAAGAGAAAGGATCACCATAGCTAAAACACATGTACTAGGGGCCTCTGTGGGTACTACAAGAGTCATACTACACTATGCAGTTCAATTTCCTCATTCAGGCCATGCAGGGCTAAAGTCCCCAAAGTAAAAATCCAAAACGCCTCTCTTGTGCATAATATCTGATACTTTTTACCACTATCTAAGTCATTTGATATGGCCTCTATTCCAAACACTTTGAGGTCGTCTGTATTACTATTATGGACCTCCTTGAAATGTCTTGGTACCAAATATTTTTCTTTTTATGTTGAAATATTACTTCTGTGCTCATTCATCCTTGTCCTTATTGGCCGTGAAGTCCAACCAACATATGTGAGGCCACAGGGGCACAGGAGGCCATATATGACATATGGGGTGCCACAGTTGATGAACTGCTTGATCTTATAGCCCTTGCCATCAACTCCGACTACATTCCTTTTTCCTGTAGCACATATGTGCGCAATTGCCACAATTATTACTCCCACACCTAAAACTGTCTTTTTGGTCAAAGATGGTGGTCCAAGGATTGTTGAGCCCTATGTTCCTTATCTTCTTCACTCTACTCGAATCTTCCATTTTTTTTTCTGAATATTTTTTGAATAATGGTGGCTTTGTTGTTAAATCTAGTACAAAACCTTACTTGTGGTTGTTCGTCTCTATCATATTTTGTCATTTTCTCACCCCCTGCACAGACATTGTCATACAGCTGTAGATATTTTTGAAAGGCTTCTTCTATGTGCTCATCTTTGTACCCCTTCTCTTTAAATTAGCTTTTTAGAATCAGGCTTGGTTCTTCATAATCATTTTTTAGTGTACAAGTGTACAAGTCTACAAAACTGACCAATGGGGACATTCTTAATCCACCTAGGATGATGATGGCTGTGGGCGTGAAGGTAAGAATTGCCAGCACTCGGCTTTAAATGAGTTCTTGAATGGATTACTCCATTATCGTCGGCCCGTAGCTCTAGGTCTAGAAAGACGAAGGATGTTTCATCTACCACATGTGTAAACGAGATTCCGAAGGGATTCCATGCACAATGTGCAAGAAATCCTTCCAGTACATTGTCGGTACCGTTCCAAATGATATCATCATCGATGTACCGTGCATACAGGACTAGGTTCCTCCCAAATGGGTTGTTAGCCCAAATATATTTAAGCTCCCAATACCCTATGAATAAATTTGCATAGCTGGGAGCAAACCTAGCCACCATGGCTGTGCCCTTTACCTGCCTATAGAAACTATCCATAAATGAAAAGTATTTGTGGGTCAAGGCAAACTCGATACACTCGTATATGAATTGGGCTTGTACAGGGTTGAACAAATGTGCTTCCGCCAAATAGTACTCTACGGCTCTAAGGCCAAATTCATGCCGAATGGATGTATACAGGGACGCTACATCGAGCGATAACCATCTGTATCCTTTCTCCCATGTATACGCAGTCAAAATCTCTAGGGCATGGCCTGAGTCCTTTATGTATGATGGCATGCTGTTTACCAATCCCTGGAGAAACCAAGATTGCTGGTCAGACTATCAATTCCTGCAATGATTGGTCTACCTGGAGGCTTCTCCATGTCCTTATGCACCTTCGGTATGTGGTAGAAGTGAGGGACCACTGGATGTTTTGAATATAGGAATTGATGCTCGCTTTTAGTTAGGACCTGATTCAATAGTGCCCTGTCCAACGGCTCTTTAAGCTCGTTATTATAGCTACCAGTAGGGTCCCATAGGAGTCTTTCGTATGTGTTGGTATCACCGATCAGTCTAAAGGCTTCCTCCAAATATTAATCCCTATCTTGTATGACAAAGCCTCCACCTTTATCTGCTTTTGTAATTACAATTTCTGAATTCTTTCTCAGGCTGCTCAGAGGGCCCTCCATACCTACTTCATGGCCCTTTTTATATTTGTAACCTTTGTCACCACACATCTTCCTAAACTCTTCCATCCCAACCTCATAAAAAGTGGGTATGAAGTTGCCCTTATTCCAGTGCGGGTAGAAGCTTGATTTTGGTCTAAAATTCGTATTGATAGTCTCTCCCTTAAATGCCAAGGGGGGGTCTCGTCAACAAACTCTTGGCCTCCTTCTGTATACAATTCCTCCAAAATCTCCAGCATTATTATTTATTATATTATATTATTTATTCTGCATCGCAAAAAAATGGCCTGGTCATGAAGAGGGTAAATCTTCCCGAGGTGAAGTGGGTTAACAAAACACCAAAGAACCTTCAATTCCCCCCCCCCCCCAAACAATGTTGAGGCCCCCCACCTCCACATATATACACGTATGAATGTAATTAATAAATTGAACTCTAATCACAGGACATGTAGGGTTGCCATCATCCCCAGAAATGGTAAATAATGAACCTCTTGAAGCGGGATTTTTAAGGCAACAACAAAGCATAAATAGAATTATATAAAATTTATAAATTTATTGTATAAACAAAATAGCAATATTTATAGCAAATGTATGAATGTAAACACAAGTGTCAGGGGCGCCTACACTTGAAAACATTTATTGCGATACATATGTTACATATCGCCGCACACGCCAGAATGAGAGCGATAATTCTATCACCAGACCTCCTCCGTAACACTAAACTGATGACCTATAGGGGGCTTTTGAACCACCCCTATATAAAATATAGGGTACAGAAATGTGTCGCCATTCAGGGGCGCACACAAATTTAAGGTGTGACATGTTGAGTATCTATTTACTTGGTGCAACCTCATCTTTTATATTTTACCAAAATTGGGTAATTCCTTGCATTTCTTTGCCCTAGAATTAACTTTAGTGTATTTGTGGTAATATCGTATGACATAAAAAAATTGGAACTTACCACTATTTTATTCTCTCGGGTGTCTGCTTTCCGAAAAAATATATCATGTTTTGGGGTTTTTTTATGTAATCTTCAGCCCTACAATGATTTTTTAAATGTGCAGAAAATGAAAAAAAAAAAAAAAAAAAAAGACTCCTGCCAACTAAAGGATTAAAGTTGATTAAAAAATAAATAAAAATCTGTGGAGGTCACATGACTCCTGTGCAGAGTGGAGCTCCAGTCTGCAGCCAGATACAATCAGGAAATGCAGATGTGACCGGAAACATTGTTTCTAATGTCTATTGAATGTTTGTTACATTAAAGTTCATTAAACATCCAAAAAAAAAAGTGTGGAGTGGAGGCCACATGTTTCCAGTCAAATGTGGAGCTCCACTCTCAGGAGACAGGAGACAGGAAGTGATGTCAGGTACAGACAGGAAGTTCCGGGTGAGAGGTGAGTCGGGAGGAAGTAGAGAGAAGACATTACTGGAAGAAGCAGCAGAGGAGGTAAAAAGATCTTATTTTCTATTTAAACCCAGTAACCCCCCCCCCGTCATGTCCGTCCTCTTCCTCCATAGTCACTGTGATGTCTTTTATCTCCAGCAGATGATGATACACACATATATAGTGTGCAAACCTAGATTAACCCCTTCAGGGGGATCAGTTGATGATGAATAGTGATGGGCTCGGGTGTGTTGGAAACCCCACATTCTGGATCCCACCAGGAAGCCGACACTGCACAGCGCTAATCACAGGCAGTGAGACATTAACCGATCTGTGCTGCTGCAGACCAGGAAATGTCTCACTGCCTGTGATTAGCGCTGTGTAGTGTCGGCTTCCTGGCAGGATCGGGAATGTGGGGTTTCCAACACACCGGAGCCCATCACTAATGATTTATATATCTTCCCTCCAAAGCTGGTCATACATGGTTCAGTTTTATCGTTCAGCCAGCAGGATGAGAGGAAAAAACTGTAGTGATTCCCCCATCCACACATTGGAGGGGATGGGGGAATCCTCCCCACTGTACTATTGTATTCTGACAATGGGGGGCGCTCCTCCGCTCTCAGAATACACAGATCAGTGATTTTTATCCGGGAGTGACCACACATGGATGGAAATGTGACCGATCCCTGCTGAACCAGCTGAATTTCCATGTCTCTATGGTCACCATAAGTGACTTCCTCCCCTCCCCCTCATCTCCTTCATTATGTAAGTCATGCTGAGATAATCTCCCATTGGCTGAACAATATTCTCATTTGTCTCTGAGCTCCTTCTTGCTATTCCTCGTCCTGCCTGTTGTTTCCTTGGATTGATTTTCTGTGTAGTGACCCCGGCTTCATCTCTTGGATGCGCTCGTCTGTTGCTTGTCCTGACCTTTATCCTGATCCCTGGATCTCCTCCTCCTCTCTCCTCCATATCCTCTTACACAGCTTTTCTCCACACCTGCAGTGATCCTGGGGGGTGGAAACTTGGCAGCAGCACTCAGCAAAATCCATCCTCACCATTAAGAGCTCTGGAGAAAATTGTCTGCTATTTACACTCCGTTCCTCCGCACGTCACCTGATCACATCATTTGATTTTACTATTTGTGTTCAGATCTAGAGTTTTCTTCCTGTAAAGTCTGGAGATCATATGACCATCACATTGCCTCCACCTCCCTCCCTGATAGAATAGAGAAATACAAAGAAGATTCTAGAAGTCACCAGAGAGATGATGGAGGAGAGGTGAGCGGTGCCGGGAATTCTGGGACATTATCCAGTAACAGACAAGGGATGTGTCTGGATGGTGACTGTATCATTGTGTGTGTCAGGTTCCTATAAGGTGTCAGGATGTCACTGTCTATTTCTCCATGGAGGAGTGGGAGTATTTAGAAGGACACAAGGATCTCTACAAGGACATCATGATGGACAATCAGCCGCCCCTCACATCACCGGGTAAGAGGAGACTTTATTGTAAAGAAGAGAGCAGTACGGAGGGTCCACCTAGATCCCCCATCATCTGATAAACACATAGAAACAATGTATTCAGTCAGTGTGTGTGTTTCCTACAGATGGATCCAGTAATGGGAACCCACCAGAGAGATGTCCCCGTCCTCTGTATTCCCGGGATTCCACACAGGAAGGTCACACCATCCCCCACCATCATCAGGTAGATGATTGACAGTTATTGGTAGTTCTGATTTATACACAGCATGATTGTTACAATGAATGTTTTATTATATATTCAGAGTGGAAACCTCGGGGGTGATAATATTGATGTTAAAGAAGAGTATAAAGAGGAGGATGAGGAGTATGGAGTGATGGAGGAGTTTTCAGAAGGACACAAGGATATGATGGAGCCACCAAATACCAGGAACCCACCAGAGAGATGTCCCCGCCCTCTGTATTCCCGGGATTCCACACAGGAAGGTCACACCATCCCTCACCATCATCAGGTAGATGATTGACAATTATTGGTAGTTATAATTTATACACAGCATGTTTGTTGCAATTAAAGTTGGGTAAACAGTTTGGGCCGAGCAAAAAGTTTGGTCTGAACATTGCCTGTTTGTCCGTTTGGCGAACACCCCACCCTGAACGCTCTGCAATGCACTGCGTCCTGCACAGTGCATTCTAAGCCCTGATTGGGTAAGGCCTTGCCCAATCAGGGTGCAGTGAACAGCTGGTTATTAAGGAGTGGGGTCGGGAAGCCGGCCGTGGTTTCTGTAGGTGGATGAAGAGGCAGAGCTCTGAGTGTTTATGAAGAGCTGCATGCTCGGATAAGGGTCTGGTAAAGATTTTGAGGGGACCCCACGCTGTTTTTTATTATTCGTGTGGTTTCCCTTAAAATCTATATCAGACTACAAGGGTCTGGTATGGATTGGGGGGGGGGGGAGGGGCACCATGCTGCTGTTTTTTTATTTATTTTTATATTGCTGGAAATGTCATTTAATTCATTATTTTTTTTTAGACGTGTCAGTTTCGCTGCAGGTTCTATACATGGTACAGATGCACCAATTTACAGGCAGACTAAGGGGACACCCCAGGCACTATATTTAAAGGAATTTTTTTTATTTTTATTGTTTCACTTTAACTACTTGCCGACCGCACTTCAATATACTTTTCTATAGCATGGCTGGCTAGTTCTGGGAGGGCATCTATTGACGTTCTCCCATGCTCAGGCTTCTCACATGCCCCCCCTGGGATTCACACCTGGAAGTGTCCGTGATTGCTGGGTCTGTGGGACCCAGCGCATCATGGATTGAGGTAAAGGGCCAATCATAGCAGCCCTTTACCATGTGATGGCTCTGTCCAATGATGGAGTGATCACTTTGTCAACAATGCGGGATAATGCCCGGTTCATCTCACGCAGCTGCTGTGTTTCTCTGTCCTCTCCTCACACTCTGTATCCGTGTGAGGAGAGAGAAACACTGCATTGGCGTGAGTTGGCATGATCCCGAATGCCCCTACAGAGCCATCCCTGTACCCCTGTACACACGACCGGTTTTCCCGTCGGAATAAACTCTGAAGGTTTTTCCGACGGTTCCAGCGGTTTAGACATTAATGGCTGTGTGTTAAGTTATTTTGAGGGGACAGAAAATTTACACTGTTATACAAGCTGTACACTCACTACTTTACATTGTAGACAAGTGTCATTTCTTCAGTGTTGTCACATAAAAAGATAGAAGAAAAGATTTACAAAAATGTGACTGAGGGGTGTACTCACTTGTGTGAGAAACTGTGTGTGTGTGTGTGTGTGTGTGTGTGTGTGTGTGTGTGTATATCTATGTGTGTGTATATATATATATTTGTGGTTTAAAGCCCTATGGCCGATACGTGTAGAGATGACATACAGGTTTAACACAAACTTACCACATGAAATGGACCTGAAAGTGTGCCTTGGTCTATCGTATGGTACACCAAAATAAGGGGGCATACCCTAGATAAGAAATGATGAAATGAGAGTAGCTATGAAATGATGTGAAATGAGTATTCTGTTTGGAGTAAGAATACTTGAGAAATGCCCTGAAAAGGGGAAGGGAGGGTGGGTATCTCGCACAGGAAACCGACAAAGACCGGCAGCCAGTGGGCTGATTAAATACCCCCGGGCTCCTCCCATAATTTCAGGCCACCATACTGACCTTCTTTATATATATATATATATATATATATATATATATATATATATATATATATATATATATATATATATATATATATATAGGGCGGAAGTGACGTTTGAAGCTGAGGGGGGAGCGGATGCAGTAACCACTTTTATCTTAAAAAGAAACGCACGCTGTTCCTGAAAATACCGGTGTTATGGCAGCTAGCTGCTGCCATAACAATGGTATTTAGCATCAAATGACAATTTTGAGAACAAAAAATAAATAACAAATAACTGTGGGAAAAAAATGACAACTTCTAAAAACTCACCATGCCTCTTACTAAATACCTTGGATTGTCTACTTTCCAAAAAGGGGTCATTTGGGGGGGATTTGTACTTTCCTGGCTTGTGAGGGTCTCATGAAATGAGATCGGCCTTCAGTACATCCGGTGTGATCAATTTTCAGAGATTGTCACCATAGATTGTAGACTATAACCTTCACACAGACCAAATAATATACACTGATTTGGGTTATTTTTACCAAAGAGATGTAGTAGTATAAATTGTGGCCCAAATTTATGAAGAAAAATTACAAATTTTATAACCGAAATGAAGAAAAATGCATTTTTTAAACCAAATTTTCTGTCTTTTTTTATTTATAAAAATGAAAGCCTCAGTGGTGATTAAATACCACACAAATAGAAATCTCTATTCGTGTGAAAAAGAACACAAATTTCATATGGGTACAGTGTTACATGACTGAGTAATTGTCATTCAAAGTGTTAGAGTGGTGAAAGCTGGAAATTGGTCTGGGCAGGAAGTGGATATAAGAACCCGGTAGACAAGTGGTTAAGCATCATTAAAATTACTTCTCCTGGAAAAACAATATTTTTAAAAAATATTTTTCATTAATACATGTCCCCCAGGGCAGTACCCCACCCCAGTGGCGTAGCGTGCGAGGGGGGCCACCGCCCCAGCGCAAAATTTAGAGGGGTGCTGTCAGGAGTGTGGACTTTTGTTAAACTTATGATGCCGGAGAATCCACGTTGTTCAGCAACAATGGCCATTCTTGTGGGGGGGGGGGCAGCTGGGGGATCCGTATCACGGTGGTGATCAGCTAGGGGCCGAGCCGAGGACATATAGGCTGGCCGCCTGAGAGCCCTGGGACTGGGGAGAATAGTTCCACCACGGCCGCCTCCTCCTTGACCTAGCCCCCCCCCCCAAGAGATGAGAAGTGGTGGACGCAGCATCTCCCATGCCTCCAGGGCATGGATTGCTCAAACTTCCTCTCCGCACTAACATGAGGCCCGGAGAACAGGCTGACTGAGGACCCAGAGGACTTGTGAGGAGGCGCACATTGCCAGGGAGACGCTAGAAGGATAAAAGCACCCCCAGATCAAGGAGACAGACTGGCATGGAAGGTGGGCTAGCAGTCTCTCTTATCTCCCACTCAGGCCCCTCCCTCAGCCCCCCCCCCCCCCCCCCCCCACCTTTCCCTCAGCTCCACCGTCTCTCTGATCCCAATGTCTTTCTCTGCCTCTCTCTCAGTGAATCCAAATCACCAGTGCTGCAAAAACACACAATTGTTCAAATATATAAATAAACAAACTAATTTGATATAATAATCAATAAAAAGTCCATTCATAGCCATAAAGTCCATTCATAGTCATAAAGTCCATTCATAGCCATAAAGTCCATTCATAGCCATAAAGTCCATTCATAGCCATAAAGTCCATCCATAGCCATAAAGTCCATTCATAGCCATAAAGTCCATCCATAGCCATAAAGTCCATCCATAGCCATAAAGTCCATCCATAGCCATAAAGTCCATCCATAGCCATAAAGTCCATTTATAGCCATAAACTCCATTCATAGCCATAAACTCCATTCATAGCCATGGTTTTTGGATGTTTTTTATTGATTATTATATGAAATGTGTTTGTTTATATATTTGCACAATATTGTGTGTTCTTGCAGCACTGGTGATTTGGATTCACTACCCAGTAGGGCTATCTTAGAATTATTGCATTTGATGAATTGTTCTATGGCTTTTTCTGTGCTTTATTTGCACAATGAGGTTGAGGTTTCTTGCAGCACTGGTGATTAGGACTCACTACCCAGTAGGTTTTCATAATATTTCAGTTAATGGGAGCTACATACAGTATTTAATATTCACACTATAATACTTATTGCAGCACCGTGCCGTTGGTGTATTGACCCCTACGGCACGGTGCTGCAACTAGTATTATAGTGTGAACATGACATATGTAGCTCTCATTAACCACTTCAGCCCCGGACCAATTGGCAGCCAAAGGACCAGGCCCCTTTTTGCGATTCGGCACTGCGTCGCTTTAACTGACAATTGCGCGGTCGTGCGACGTGGCTCCCAAACAAAATTGGCGTCCTTTTTTTCCCACAAATAGAGCTTTCTTTTGGTGGTATTTGATCGCCCCTGCGGTTTTTATTTTTTGCACTATAAACAAAAATAGAGCGACAATTTTGAAAAAAATGCAATATTTTTTGCTTTTTGCTATAATAAATATCCCCCAAAAATATATAAAAAAACATTTTTTTTTCTCAGTTTAGGCCGATATGTATTCTTCTACATATTTTTGGTAAAAAAAATCGCAATTAGCGATTATTGATTGGTTTGCGCAAAAGTTATAGCGTTTACAAATAGGGGGATAGTTTTATAGCATTTTTATTAATATTTTTTTTTTTTTACTAGTAATGGCAGCGATCAGCGATTTTTATTGTGACTGCGACATTATGGCGGACACATCGGACATTTTTGACACATTTTTGGGACCATTGTCATTTATACAGCAATCAGTGCTATTTAAATGCATTGATTCCTGTATAAATGACAGTTGTAGTGAAAGAGTTAACCACTAGGGGGCGGGGAGGGGTTATGGGCTGTGATGTGTGTGTGTGTGTGTGTGTGTGTGTTTTTACATTAGGGGCGGGGCTGACGACTGACGTCATTGATCGGCTTTCCCGATGACAGGGAACAGCCGATCAATGACAGGCAGAGTAGGAAGCGCGGGGAGAGGTTTGTTTACACAGACCTCTCCCCGTTCTTCAGCTCTGTGACCCGATCGCGGGACACCAGCGGCGATCGGGTCCGCTGGTCCCTCAGCTGGGGTCACGGAGCTCCCAAGCGTGACCCACGGGCAGGCAATTAAAGGTCCACGTACAGGTACGTGATTTTGCCTGCCCGTGCCATTCTGCCGCAGTATATCTGCGTGAGGCGGTCGGGAAGCGGTTAACTGAAATATTATAAAATCCCCCCACCTAATGCCTATGATGGCTAACATGTGAAGAAAAGATGTAAACACCTATTTCCAGGCTGTCCGGTCATGTTATCCCCTGTGTGAGCCAGTGGTGTATGCAGGAGAGAGGAAGGAGTGCCAACAACAGATGGGACATAGGAACCTATGCATGATGTCACCACTCCAGGCTTTACCAGTCATTGTCAAGCACGCTCTCCTCTCCCCTACAGCCAACACTGTCTCACACAGGGGATCATGTGACCAGACTGGAGCCAGCTGAAAATAGGTAAGTCTGTGGGTCAAGGGGGCACAAATTACTTGCCTCGCCCCGGGCGCTGACAAACCACGCTACGCCACTACCCAGCCCCCATACACTTTTTAAGGCCAATTCCTTGTATATAAGCCTTCAAAATGGGGACTTTTGATTTTTCAAGTTCGGGTCTCATAGACTTTAATAGGGTTTGTCGTTTGGGTCACAACTTTTTCTCTGTTCGGGAGTTCTGGTGCAAACCAAACAGGGGGGTGTTCAGCCCATCTCTATTTACAATGAATGTTTTATTATATATTCAGAGTGGAAACCTCGGGGATGATAATATTGATGTTAAAGAAGAGTATAAAGAGGAGGATGAGGAGTATGGAGTGATGGAGGAGTTTTCAGAAGGACACAAGGATATGATGGAGCCACTAAATACCAGGAACCCACCAGAGAGATGTCCCCGTCCTCTGTATTTCCGGGATTCCACACAGGAAGGTCACACCATCCCCCACTGTTACAAGGTTGGTGGGATGGAGGTTATAAAACACACTTATAGAGACGATGTGTGGATTTTTTTTTATGTGATGTCACAATAATAAAGATTATATCTTACAGATGATATTTTCTCTCATTTTCTTGATTTAGAGTGGAGATCCAATCGATATAGAATTTGAGGTTAAATCAGAAGAAGAAGAGAGGTATGTGAGGGATGATCAGCAGTCTATGGAGGAGGATGGAATAACGGGGACATTTATAGAGGAGGACACTCCTACAGAGATCAGCACAGGTGGGTCATTAACACTAAATACATTCCTCCACCCATACTGATCACTGATTGGTCCAGAGTAGGGCGGGGACTGGGTGATATCGGCCTGTAATCCCCTGGTCACTTTCCTGAGCTGTGTTCCCCGTCTTGTATTCCTGTATTTCTCTCGGATAATCTTCCTTCTCTGTGCTGCAGACACAATTTATAGATCTAGACTGGATTTATGGAGATTCTGGGGTTCAGCTGGCAGGAGAATGTTCATTTTCACCATAAATGTTACTAGATCTAGGCACCTTGGGGTATGTGATTTGGGTCTTCAGCCCCATACCCGGGTATGGCAAGATGTCTGACAGAACAATCCCCCCAGGGTTACTTGCTCTGTTATCTGCTGGCTGTGTCGGGTGGAGGGATATGTCTGTATAGTCTCAGACCCAAGTCACTGAGTGCAGTCTCAGGAGATGGGAGGCAGCGGTGTGGGACCTCTGCAACTTGTCTCATGTAAACATTTAATCTTCCACTGATTACTGAATACCAATATTATGAGTCCTGACCCTTACACTGTATAATTTATATTGTGCATTACATACTCCTGACCCCTGCACTATATACTCTATGGTGTACATTACATCATTCTGATACTATATAGTTCTATCTGTTGTATCTTATACAATATGTTGTACATTACATAGTCCTGACTTCTGCTCTCTCCCCTCTCCCCACTGCTATATATACACATAATATGTATTCTCTTTTGTTACACCCATTTCCTACCAGCTGGACATTTTATATCTGATGATTTGATTGGAGCACAGACTTTTACATGTTGATAATAATGTGATAACATCCTCAAAATTTTGAACCTTAAACAGAAAGTGATAATGAGGGAGGAGTCAATAACCCAATGATGGTGGTCTTCAGGAGCAGTCCAGTCTTCATCTTGGTTGTTCTCCCCCCATCCTCACTCTCTGACCTCTGGTGGGGCTCAGCCCCGCTGTTATTCATGACTAAATCATGGACTAAATAAGGAAGTGCAGGACTTCTTGTGTTGGGAAGATGGCAATGAGTGATAGAGGGGGAGGGGACACTCGTCCTATAATCCCCTCATCAATGTCACTCCCATGAAAGACAGTTCTCGTTGTTTCCTCACTCTCTGACTAAGGTCCATTAATAAAGAAATGAACTGGTAGGAGATCAGAGGAGCCATTTACTAGTTACCTTGAGGGGGGAATTGTAAGATCCTCAGAGACAAAGCTGCCTGATGTGGGCGGAGTCCTGGTTTAGGGGAACCAATCTGTTCATGTCTAGTTACATAGTTTGTCAGGTTGAAAAAAGTCCATCCAGTTCAACCACAAAAAAAATAAAATAATATCGTACAATCCAATATACCCAATTCTATTCCCACAGTTGACCCAGAGGAAGGCAAAAAAAAAACAGCAGACTCTCTGAATTCTGTCTTTTAGCCAGTTTTCTATCCATTTACAAACCGATATTTCCAAACCTGTGGACTTTACCTTACACAGGTCTATAGTTACTTGGTAAAAACTTTGTTCCCTTTTTAAATATAGGCACCACATTGGCCCTGCACCAATCCAGTGGTACTATTCCCATCATTAACGAGTCCCTAAAAATTAAATACAATGGCTTGGAAATTACAGAGCTCAATTCTTTTAGGATCCGTGGGTGGATGCCATCTGGTCCAGGTGCTTTATCCACCTTTATTCTGTCCAAATATTTCTGGACCATATCACTTTTGAGCCATTGTGGATTTGGGGCTGTGTCACTACCACCCCCATTATGGACATGAGCTCCCCCATGCTCCTTTGTATACACAGAGCTGAAGAAAGTATTTAGTAAATTAGCCTTCTCTTTGTCCCCAGTCACCCACTCTAGATTATTTTGTAAAGGGCCTACATGCTCAGACCTGACCTTTTTACTATTAATATATTTAAAGAATTTTTTGGGGTTTGTCCTACTATCTTTTGCAATCTGTCGTTCGTTTTGAATTTTTGCATCCTTGATTTCCTTTTTACATATTCTGTTATATTCTATGTAGCATATTATATTTTTTAAACGCTCTTTTATTATAGTTTATAGCTTTTTTAACTTTGGCCGTGAGCCACATAGGTTTTATTTTTAGCCTTTTAAACTTATTGCCCATGGGAATATACTTTGTAGTGAGTTCACAAACAGTCTTTTTGAAGAATTACCATTTCTGTTCTGTGCCCATTGATGCCAATATTCTCTCCCAGTCCAAGTCCTGGAGAGCAGCCCTCATCCTTGGAAAATTTGCTCTCTTGAAATTAAGTGTTTTTATCTTTCCCGTATGTGATTTTTGCTTACAGCTAACATCAAATGAAATCATGTTATGGTCACTGCTACCCAGGTGTTCCTTTATCTGAACATTAGTAATACGCTCTGCATGGTTTGAGATTACCAGATCCAGCAGAGCATCATTCCTAGTTGGGGCCTCAATAAACTGGACCATAAAATTGTCCTGTAATAGGTTTATAAATTTTTTCCCTTTAAATGTCCCAGCAGTGCCATTACTCCAGTCAATTTCTGGGTAGTTAAAATCCCCCATTATTATCACCCTCCCAGCCCTTGCAGCCCTTTCCATCTGTGCAAGGAGCTGAGTCTCCACCTCCTCGTGAACATTGGGTGGTCTATAACAAACCCCAATGATTAACTTTGAACTACTCACGTCTGTATGCAATTCCACCCATAATGCTTCAGACTCATCACACTCTCCATCCCCCAGGTCCTCTTTCACACTCGCTTTGAGATCACTTCTCACATAGAGACAGACCCCTCCACCTTTCCTATTTACTCTGTCTCTCTCCGAAAGAGTGCATAGCATAGTGTCTAGTAATAATCTTTTTATTTATATTTTAGTAGATGGACGGGAGATGAGGAAAACCTCAGAGGATTGTCTCACTTTGTCTCCAGACTGTAAAGTAGAAGATGAGGACATCACACAGTATAGTCCAGGAGAAAACCCGACTACCTCAAATGTCCATCCGGCACCACACAGTGTAGATGGACCATCGTATTCCTCTTATCCTGAGGAACCTCAGACTGTGAGGGACGGTGCCGTCCTTCCAACGGAGAAGAGGTTTTCCTGTACTGAGTGCGGGAAGTGTTTCCAATATAATTCCTATCTTACTAGGCATAAAAGATCTCACACAGGGGAGAAGCCGTATTCCTGTCCTGAGTGCGGGAAATGTTTTTCACAGAAGTCCAGTCTTTTCACACATCAGAGATCTCACACAGGGGAGAAGCCGTATTCCTGTCCTGAGTGCGGGAAATGTTTTTCACAGACGTCCCATCTTTACACACATCAGAGATCTCACATGGGGGAAAAGCCGTATTCCTGTCCTGAGTGCGGGAAATGTTTTGTACTAAAGTCACAACTTTTCACACATCAGAGATCTCATAACAGGAATAGTCCAGGAGAAAACCCGACTACCTCAAATGTCCATCCGGCACCACACAGTGTAGATGGACCATCGTATTCCTCTTATCCTGAGGAACCTCAGACTGTGAGGGACGGTGCCGTCCTTCCAACAGAGAAGAGCTTTTCCTGTACTGAGTGCGGGAAGTGTTTCCCTGTTAAATCCAAGCTTAATAGGCATATAAGATCTCACACGGGGGAGAAGCCGTATTCCTGTCCTGAGTGCGGGAAATGTTTTTCACAGAAGTCCAATTTTTGCACACATCAGAGATCTCACACGGGGGAAAAACCATATTCCTGTCCTGAGTGTGGGAAATGTTTTCCACAGAAGTCCAATCTTTCTATACATCAGAGATTTCACACGGGGGAGAAGCCGTATTCTTGTCCTGAGTGCGGGAAATGTTTTTCAGTTAAATCCAGTCTTTACACACATCAGAGATCTCACACGGGGGAAAAACCATATTCCTGTCCTGAGTGTGGGAAATGTTTTCCACAGAAGTCCAATCTTTCCACACATCAGAGATTTCACACGGGGGAGAAGCCGTATTCCTGTCCTGAGTGCGGGAAATGTTTTTCACGGAAGTCCAATCTTTACACACATCAGAGATCTCACACAGGGGAGAAGCCACTTTCCTGTTCTGAGTGAGGGAATTGTTCCTCACTGAAGTCCTGTCTTCCTGTACATCAGGGATACCACACAACCCTCGAGGTGTATTAGTGCCTTGAGTGTGGGAAATGTCTTCTATATTAACCACTTGCCGACCGCCCCCTGTATATATACGTCGGCAGAATGGCACGTACAGGCAGAATCACGTACCTGTACGTGACATTCTTCCGGCGGTTGGGGGGGCCGATCGGACCCCCCTCCGCCGGCGGGGACGGTCGGGATCGCTTCAGGAGCGATCCGGGACGAGGGGACGGCCAGTGGTTTCTGGCCACCCCCTCGCGATCGCTCCTGGCCAATGAGAAACTTCCCCTTCCTGTCTATTGTATAGACAGGAAGGCGGAAGTGATGTCACGCTCGGTGCGCCGGTCTATGTGACCGGAGACGCCGAGCGGCGAACATGTTAAGGTTAGTGCACAACACTACACTGACACCAGTACAGTTAGGCACATATTCCACCCCCCTGTCACCCCCTGATCACCCCCCAGATCACCCCCTCCCCCCCCCCCAGTCACAGTGTCACTAATTGCAGTGATCATTTTTTTACTGATCACTGCATTTAGTGTCAGTGTGACTGTAATAACTGTCAGGGCAGTTAGTTTTAGGTCCAAGGTAGCCCCCTACCCCCCCCTAATAAAGGTTTAACCCCTTGATTGCCCCCCAGGTAACCCTTTCACCCCCTTTTGCCAGTGTCACTAAGCGATCGTTTTTCTGATCGCTGTATTAGTGTCACTGCTGTCGCTAGGTAACCATTTTTTTTTTTTAGGTAACCGCCATGTTTATATAGGTTCATAAATAGTTTTATAGGTCAGGTACCCCCATATTACAACCTAAATAAAGGTTTTAACCCCTTGATTGCCCCTAGAGTTAACCCTTTCACCAGTGATCACTGTATAACTGTCACTGGTGACGCTGGTTAGCCAGTTAGTTATTTCGTTATTTAGGTTCCCCGTCAGGTTTTTATATAGCGTCAGGTACCCCCATATATTACCTAATAAAGGTTTTAACCCCCTGATTGCCCCTAGTTAACCCTTTCACCCCCTTTTGCCAGTGTCACTAAGCGATCGTTTTTCTGATCGCTGCATTAGTGTCGCTAGGTAACCATTTTTTTTTTTTAGGTAACCGCCATGTTTATATAGGTTCATAAATAGGTTTATAGGTCAGGTACCCCCATATTACAACCTAAATAAAGGTTTTAACCCCCTGATTGCCCCTAGAGTTAACCCTTTCACCAGTGATCACTGTATAACTGTCACTGGTGACGCTGGTTAGCCAGTTAGTTATTTCGTTATTTAGGTTCCCCGTCAGGTTTTTATATAGCGTCAGGTACCCCCATATATTACCTAATAAAGGTTTAACCCCCTGATTGCCCCTAGTTAACCCTTTCACCCCCTTTTGCCAGTGTCACTAAGCGATCGTTTTTCTGATCGCTGCATTAGTGTCGCTAGGTAACCAGTTTTTTTTTGTATTACTGTTACGGGTGACGCTGGTTAGTTAGCTTGTTTTTTATACTGTCAGGGCACCCGCCATTTATTACCCAATAACGGTTTAACCCCCTGATCGCCCGGCGGGTGATATCAATTAGGTTTTAGGGTCAAATAAGGTCTGCGTCGCCCCAGGTTAGTGCCAGTACCGCAAACACCCACGCACAAAGCATACACCTCCCTTAGTGGCACAGTATCTGAACAGATCAATATCTGATCTGATCAGATCTATACTAGCGTCCCAGCAGTTTAGGGTTCCAAAAAAAAACGCATTGTTAGCGGGATCAGCCCAGATACCTGCTAGCACCTGCGTTTTCCCCCTCCGCCCAGCCCCCCCCCCCCACCCAAGTGCAGTATCGATCGATCACTGTCACTTACAAAACACTAAGCACACATAACTGCAGCGTTCGCAGAGTCAGGCCTGATCCCTGCGATCGCTAACAGTTTTTTTGTGGTAGCGTTTTGATTCAGTCGCTTCAGTCAGGAGCTTTTTTACCTGTGAATCTCAAAAAAATAAAAAAAAAAAAAAATAGTTGTCGTTTTATTGTTCTCTCTCTCACTCTATTCTCTCTCTATTGTTGCTCTTTTTTTACTCCATTCTATTCTGCAATGTTTTATTATGTTTTATCATGTTTTATCATGCTTGCTTTTCAGGTATGTAATTTTGTTTACTGTGTTTTAGTGTTAAGCATTTTTTTGTTTTCAGGTGCGCCATTCAGTTGCAACGCGGATTTATTTATCTTGACAGCAACAGCGTTTGCTCCCACGATACATAAAGACGCGACTCCAACACTGTAGGAGGTGATTTCACCACCACAGTTAAAAAAAAGAGCATATATGCCGAAGCATGGGGGCAGCAGGGGGGGGGGAGCGATTGGCTCCTAATGCCACGTACATACGGTCGAAATTCCGACCGTGTGTACACGGCATAACTTTTGCGGGAGGATGCCCCCATGCATCGGCATATATAAATGGTGCATGTATGCCCATCATTAGAAGTGGGTGGATGAAGGGAGGTATTCTAATGGTGGGCATACCCACCAATCAATCTCTTTTTTTCGTTCAGCCAAGAGGCTGCATGAAAAAAAAAAGATTACAATATATGTCCAGTATGTTGCTGGACTTTGAATGGTTATACCAGAATGATGCCTGCAGGTTTAGGTATCATCTTGGTATCATTCTTTTCAGCCAGTGATCGGCTTTCATGTAAAAGCAATTCTAGCGGGTAATTAGCCTCTAGACTGCTTTTACAAGCAGTGGGAGGGAATGTCCCCCCTCCTGGATATAAACCGCGCCATTGGGAAATTGGGAAAGCATTTTATCACACCAATCTTGGTGTGGTCAGATGCTTTGAGGGCAGAGGAAAGATCTAGGGTCTAATAGACCCCAATTTTTTCAAAAAAAGAGTACCTGTCACTGCCTATTGCTATCATAGGGGATATTTACATTCCCTGAGATAACAATAAAAATCATAACAAAGAAAAAAAATGGAAGGAACAGTTTAAAAATAAAATAAAAAAGCTAAATAAATAAAAAAAAAAACAAAAAAAAAAAAAAAAGCACCCCTGCCCCCCCTTCTCTTGCGCAAAGGCGTACACAAGCGTTGGTCTGGCGTCATATGTAAACAGCAATTGCACCATGCATGTGAGGTATCACCGCGAAGGTCAGATCGAGGGCAGTAATTTTAGCAGTAGACCTCCTCCGTGAATCTAATGTGGTATCATGTAAAGGCTTTTAAAGGCTTTTAAAAATGTATGTAGTTTATCTCCACTGCGTGTTTGTGCGCAATTTTAAAGCATGTCGTGTTTGGTATCCATGTACTCGGCCTAAGATCATATTTTTTATTTCATCAAAAATTTGAGCAATATAGTGTGTTTTTAGTGCATTAAAATAAAAAAAAGTGTATTTTTTCCACAAAAAATGCGTTTGAAAAATCGCTGCGCAAATACTGTGTGGAAAAAAAAAAAAATGCAACACCCACCATTTTAATCTGTAGGGCCTTTGCTTTAACATTATATATAGTGTTTGGGGGTTCAACGTAATTTTCTTGCAAAAAAAAAATATGTTTTCATGTAAACAAAAAGTGTCAGAAAGGGCTTTGTCTACAAGTGGTTAGAAGAGTGGGTGACGTGTGACATAGGCTTCTAAATGTTGTGCATAAAATGCCAGGACAGTTCAAACCCCCCCCAAATGACCCCATTTGGAAAGTAGACACCCCAAGCTATTTGATGAGAGCAATGTTGAGCCCATTAAATATTTTTTTTTTTTGTCCCAAGAGATTGAATAATGAAAAAAAAAAAAAATATATATATTTTTTTTTACAAAAAGTTGTCACTAAATGATATATTGCTCAAACATGTCATGGGCATATGTAGAAATACACCCCAAAATACATTCTGTTGCTTCTCCTGAGTACGGGGATACCACATGTGTGGGACTTTTTGGGAGCCTAGCTGCGTACGGAACCCCAAAAACCAATCACCGCCTTCAGGCTTTCTAAGGGTGTAATTTTTTTATTTCACTTCTCACTGCCAATCACAGTTTCGGAGGCCATGGAATGCCCAGATGGCATAAAACCCCCCAAAATGACCCCATTTTGGAAAGTAGACACCCCAAGCTATTTGCTGAGAGGTATTGTGAGTATTTTGCAGATGTCGCTTTTTGTCACAAAGTTTTGAAAATTGAAAAAAAAAAAAAAAAAAAAATTTTTTTTCTTTACTTTCTTCATTTTCAAAAACAAATGAGAGCTGTAAAATACTCACCATGCCTCTCAACAAATAGCTTGGGGTGTCTACTTTCCAAAATGGGGTCATTTGGGGGGGTTTTGTGCTATTTTGGCATTTTATGGCCTTCGAAACTGTGATAGGTAGTGAGGAGTGAAATCAAAAATTTGCACCCTTAGAAATCCTGAAGGCGGTGCTTGGGTTTCGGGGCCCCGTACGCGGCTAGGCTCCCAAAAAGTCCCACACATGTGGTATCCCCATACTCAGGAGAAGCAGCAAAATGTATTTTGGGGTGCAATTCCACATATAACTATGGCATGTGTGAGCAATATATCATTTAGTGACAACTTTTTGAAAAAAAAAAAAAATCTTTTTTATTTTTGTCTTTATTCAATCACTTGGGACTAAAAAAAAAAATATTCAATGGGCTCAACATGCCTCTCAGCAAATAGCTTGGGGTGTCTACTTTCCAAAATGGGGTCATTTGGGGGGGTTTTGTACTTCTCTGCCATTTTAGCACCTCAAGAAATGAAATAGGCAGTCATAAATTAAAAGCGGTGTAAATTCCAGAAAATGTACTCTAGTTTGTAGACGCTATAACTTTTGCGCAAACCAATAAATATACGCTTATTGGCATTTTTTTTACTAAAGACATGTGGCTGAATACATTTTGGCCCAAATGTTTGACTAAAATTGAGTTTATTAGATTTTTTTTTATAACAAAAAGTAGAAAATCTCTTTTTTTTTCAAAATTTTCGCTCTTTTTCCGTTTATATCGCAAAAAATAAAAATCACAGAGGCAATCAAATACCATCAAAAGAAAGCTCTATTTGTGGGAAGAAAAGGACGCAAATTTCGTTTGGTTACAAAATTGCATGACCGCGCAATTACCAGTTAAAGTAGTGCAGTGCGAAATTGAAAAAAGACCTCTGGTCCTTTGGCTGCCAAATGGTCCGGGGCTGAAGTGGTTGAATTTTATATAAAGGAGACCTTTGTATAAAGATGGGAAGTATGTAGCAGATTAATGAATAGACCTCCTAGCAATGTTATTACCAGGCTGCAGCTAGGGGGAGCTGTAATGATTACAGTGTGACCACAGCAGAGTGATCCCATCTAGCTCACATTAACCCTTTCACTGCTAGAGCTGGTTTTGCATTATTTTTTCACACATGGTAAAATGCAAGTTTTGGGCCTGAAGATTAGATAAAACCCCCAAACATATATTTTCTGAAAGCAGAGGCCCTGGAGAATAAAATGGTGGTAATTGTTAAGGTGTTCCTCGTACACAAATGTCACCTTCATATCCGGGTTTATTTTCTACTTTCCCCCATTTTCTATGGTGTGATCTTTTCTACAATACTTAGTTGTAATAATTTGTAGTCAGAGTCTTCACTTGGAAATGTGATACCCTAACTACCAAGGCCTGAGGTGTGCCTTGGCCTAGCTGGTCAGTACGCCTGAAAGAGAGCAAAAAAGACATGAAAGTTGGTGTGATAAGAAAGCTTGATGAAGGGTAGGTAACAATCCGTCTAGTAGAGCAGCACACGCCTGGATGGCCTCAGTGTATGGATCCGGTATCTATCAGCTATAACAGCAGGAAAACCAGCATCCTATTAATAGATGGTAAGAAGGAACCCCCCTGTTTGGAACTTTCTGAGAAACACAGGCATGGAAACAAACTGCTTGTAGCGAGAGGATACATAGGGAAAAGGGAGCAAGGGCTGACCCAGAGAAGCCTTGCAAAATAATTGCAAAGGTCGACCACACTTGAAAAACAGAAGTCAGACAAGTTTCTCTGTGAATACCCACAAACCCCTGGCCTGTTTGTCTATACTTGGTATGGGGAAGTTTCAGAGGGTGAGCTGCAAACATGGATGAACTGACAGGAGTTTGCAGGGATCTGAAATGCTGGATACCTGATAGAAATGTTTGCTGGTGTTGATGGATAAGGCCAACACGCTGTGGTAATATGCATCCATAACATGGAGGAAAACATACCAGAAACACCGAAAACTGGTCCCACATGAATTAAATCGGGTCGTGCTTCTGCTTGTAAACTGACAAACGAGTCGGAGTCCTGAAACAGGGGAAGGAGGGCCAGACTCCATCCTGAGGAATAAATCTCAAGGCCTGATTCAGCATACCCAAGTGACTGTGAGCCCCCCTAGGAACAGGCTGGGGATCGGACAAAGATGAATGGTCTGACGTACCTGACCAATTCACCAGGCAACCTCGGAATCAAGAGATTAGCACCAAGAGTGGAACCAAATATAATCAATATTTGGCCCGGATCTACCATTTTGTGGGCCGACAAAGGGACGTTGGTGTCAAAGACTTCCTTTGACCCAAGGGTAACCTAGCGGTGAAAACGACTCTAGTGCTACTAATCTTACCCTAGCAGCGGGCAGGTCTGATGAAAGCTTCAAAGCATTAGTGAAATCAGCTTGGATAGCCAAAACACCCCCCAACTGAAGAAAGTGCTGAATCATCAAACACTATGGACGAGTACTTCGATGAAAATAATTCAGCAGGAAAGAGACAGCCAAAATTTAACAAACGATGTTGAAAACTTGCCACTGGACACCCTGGTGGGCGGACCCACCCTGTTCGGAACGAAGGTGAAGATCCAGACCAAGGGCCCCATGGAAATTACTGCCTCCAGTACCTTGATTAACAATGAAAGCATGACTGTCTGCTGATGCCAAGATACTACATACGAAAAATTCTTCTGACAGTGGTTGTCTGAAGCTCGGGGACGAGAGATTCCAACACAGCCCCTGACAAGAAACATTGCTTGGCTCAGACATTGAACCAGAAGGATTGACAAGACCGGTGAACTAAGATGATGCTGATCTTGCCTGCAGGAATGCAGGGGCTGGGGGTGCACTGACACCCCGCCTCTGACTGAGCGAGTTTCGATCACCTCCATCCTGTCCTGTAATTGTAAGAGGCTGTGGAGAGCATGTTTAGCACGCATGAATCTGTACTTAAAGAATAATGCCCAGAACATGTACCATGCTGGTGTATAAAAGTAGCTGGGATGCAATTGGAAACAATCCGAAGCGCACCGCCTTCCCGGCTGAGGTCAGAAAAGGAAACCCCTGTGCAGAAGCTGCGCTGTGCTTAAGTATGGACCAACTCCTTGGTGACGGAGTGCTACCATGTTCAGTACCCCCATGTGGAGAAGAAGGGATGAACATGAATATGTACCCCCAAAACGTGCGGCATGCCCAACCCAAGGAAAACACAAAGAAAGTGACAACAGACAACCAGACATGAGAACACCACCCCTCTGTACCTACCTGAGCATAAGGACGTGAGCAGTAATGACCAGACCACAGTGCGTGAATGAACCTGATGACAGCTCCCACCCTTGTGTATGTAGTAAGTGAGCCCGAGTAACCTACTGTGCAGAGACAGGTGATTAAAAACAAAACACTCAGGGCCATTGTACCCACAGACCATGGTGGGTAGTCTTAAGCCCCATACACACGGTCGGATTTTCGCATGGATTCTGTCCGATCGGACAATGTTGTTGAAAAATCAGACCGTGTGTATGCACCATCGGACAGTGTACGTCGTATTGTCCGACGGACAAAGTCCTATCTCCTGCTGGATAGATTTTCCGACAACACGGTCCGATCACACCAAATCCGATCGTGTGTATGGTAGTCCGACCGGACAAAGTGCTACGCATGCTCAGATCACATTACAAGACCAAAGCTATTGGCTACTAGCCTCTACGTAGTCCCGTCGTAGGCAACAAACGTCACCACGTTCAGAATGATCGGATTTTCCGACAACTTTGTCCGACCGTGTGTACGCAAAACCAACATCAGACAAAGTATGACGGACATGGTCTGACGGACCTGGTCCTCGGATAATCCGCGCGTGTGTATGGGGCTTTACAGGTGTAAGAAATGAATGTGCATCGTATGACATGTGGTATACAGATGAGAAGATTGTGGTGAACAATCATTTAAAAATCATTTAAAAATTAAACCTCAGCCCGTATGGATCTGCAGACGTGACAGATCCTGAGATGTGAGCACTGGCTAACTAAACCCAGGTATACAAGAAACCTGAATGAAAAGTACGATGAGACAAGGAAACAAAGATGCAATGGCTGTTGGTGTATGCCGTGACTGCATAACACTGACATGCTACGACAGAACATGCTATGACATAAGCACTATGACTGGAACATACTACGACTGAACCCACTATGACAGCACCCGCTGAGACTGGAACATGCTGAGACTAAACACGCTAAGACGGAACACGTTATGACAGAAAAAAAAACAACACCTCCTCTGTGCCTACCCAAGTGTGACGACATGAGCAGTCAGTGATGATGAGACCACAGCGCATAAATGAACATGATGAAGACCCCCCCACCCTAGTGTATGAAGTAAGTGAGCCCAAGTAACCTGCAGCACAAAGACAGGTAGCTGAACCTGAATACTCAGGAATAGTGTACCCACAGACCGTGGTGGGTAGTTGTACAGGTGTAAAGAAATAAACGTGCATCATGACGTAAGGCATACGGGCGAGAAGATTGTGGTGAACAATCATTAAAACAAAACCTCAGCCCGTATGGATCTGTAGATGTGACAGATCCTGAGATGTGAGCCCTAGCTAACTAAAACCAGGTATGCAAAGAATCTGAGCGAAAGTACAATGAGAAATGGAAACAAATGAAGATGAAACAGCTGCCGGCGTATTCTGTACCTGCATGGCACCGACATGCTTGACAAACACGCTAATGACAGAAACACGCTAATGACAGAAACACACCAATGACGAAACCCGTTACTGACAGAACACACTAAGACAGAAACACGCAATGACCGAGCCGCTATGACAGAACACTCAACTGACAGAATGGCTGTGACAGAACACGCTGACAGAACCGCTATAACAGAAAACTATGTGAGGCATGAATCATGAAATGACCATGGAAGCTAACCCACAAATCAGCCCCCCATCTGTTGGATTGCACCCCCCCCATTCCCCTAGATCTGTGGTGAGCACCGGGAGGAGTAACCGGGGCAGGTGGATGCCCCCCCATGCTTCCCGGCAAGTGGGAGGTGTGAGCGGAAGGAGTGAGCGCCTCCCATGATATCCAGCGTGAGTACCAGGAGCAGTGAGCGGGCAGCCCTCCCTCCGATGATGCTGGCGTGAGCCTGGGAGAGTTGAGCAGGCGAGTGGCGGCCCCTTCCCAAATGAAGCCCAGCGTGAGCATGGAAGAAGTGGCGGCGGGCAGCTCCCCTGAATGAAGCCGGGCATAGCACCTGCAGAAGAACCTCCACGACTCCTGCACCTGACCGCCACTCTCTGAGGGAAAACCGGAAGTGATGCGGCCACCCGGAAATGATGTGCGTCGGCTGTAACCCAGAATACCAGCCGACGCAGAATCAGACAGAGGAGGAGGGATAAATACCCCTCAGACTCCTCCTACAAATACAGGCTAGCCTGCGGCCAGCCTTCTTACGTAACACGTTGTGTATTGTATTGTACACAAATTAATAATGACTCCGCCTCCACATTCCAGACAAGTCATTTTCCTGACCAATTGGATTTCTTCCTTTACTGTTCCCTGATTTTATGACTGCAATCTTGTTAAAAGTATAAAAAAAATTATTGAATGAAGAAAAATAAAGAGTGTGTGTCGTGTAATGATGAAGATCTGAGATATCAAACATTTCTCATCGATGACACTTTAGAAACCTTTACAGGTCATCAGTTTAGAGTTGGGGGTCATTATTCACACCATCTGCTGAGATCCGCGTTGTTCTGCTCTAGGGAAATGCAGATCTGTGCAAGACACATAGAAAACAATTGTTTTCTATGTCTGATTCACACCAAAACCCGCGTGTGATGTGCGGTGCTGTGTGGTGCGGTGTGGTGTGGTGCTGTGTGGGGTTATGCAACATGTCTGCAGTTTTCCACAGCTAAACTGAGGGAAACTGACATCCCCTCTCTGCACTCCATGTGAGAGGCAGTGATAAGAGAGCCGTGTGTCCCCACAGATAAGAGAGGGCATTAGGAGCAATCATGGTGGACAGGAGCATGTGATCAGTGTGGTGGGGTAAGGGGGGGCAATTATAAGAAATTATCTCCTTGGCTTCTCTCTCTGCAGCTGCTGAAAGCTGCTTCTCCTTCTCTCCCTCCTGCCGGCTTTCAGTGACTGCAGGGAGAGAAGACAAGGAGATCAGTTCTTGTAATTGCCCCCCCTTTTACCCCACCACACAGATCACATGCTCCTGTCCACTATTTGATACTTCCTGCTTGCAAAACCCCCATGTGCCCCCCAAGTGCTGTCATTTCCCCTCCTGCCAGTGGCTGTAAACACACAGGGGGATGTTTCAGGATAGAGAGTGGGGGAAGGGGCCATTAAATATGTCATTTACCAGCCCCTTCTATTTCTGAATGAACACACACAGTGAGTGATCGGTACTTGTGATGATTCCAACTCAAATACCTACAAAAATAACTTATACCGGACTGCTGCTGTAACAAAGGTAAGTATTCCCTTTATCAACTAGAAGAGCATTATGTGTCACAGCGCTGTCCTATTGTGTGTGCACATAAATCATCACAAATACACTAAAATATGTGGAGACATTCATATATAAAGTGCTAGGGGCTCAAATAATATTCTCTGCAGATCTACTGCCTCCACTTTACACCTACTTCATTCATCTTATGGTGTTTATCAATAAATGAAGTAAACTGATCCATGTGCAAATTCATATACAACATAAAGTGCTTTGTGATCAAGATGCTGTTCCCTGCAGATCCACTGCTTCCATTTTACACACTCAGCACAGGAAAGTTGCTTCTGCCCCACTGTGTGAGATCTCTGATGTGTGTGAAGATGGTACTTCTGTGAAAAACATTTCCCGCACTCAGGACAGGAATACGGCTTCTTCCCTGTGTGAGATCTCTGATGTCTGTAAAGATGAGACTTCACTGAAAAACATTTCCCGCACTCAGGACAGGAATACGGCCTCTCCCCTGTGTGAGATCTCTAATGTCTGTAAAGATCATACTTCACTGAAAAACATTTCCCGCACTCAAGACAGGAATACGGCTTCTCCCCTGTGTGAGATCTTTGATGTGTGGAAAGACTGGACTTTTGTGAAAAACATTTCCCGCACTCAGGACAGGAATATGGCTTCTCCCCCGTGTGAGATTTCTGATGTGTGTTAAGATGGGTCTTCACTGAAAAACATTTCCCACACTCAGGACAGGAATGTGGCTTTTCTCCTGTGTGAGATTTCTGATGTCTGTAAACACTGGACTTGTCTGAAAAACATTTCTCACACTCAGAACAGGAATGCGGCTTCTTCCCTGTGTGAGATCTCTGATGTGTGTAAAGATTGTACTTCTGTGAAAAACATTTCCCACACTCAGGACAGGAATATGGCTTCTCCCCCGTGTGTGATCTCTGTTTGTAAAGCTGTAACTTCTGTGAAAAACATTTCCCGCACTCAGGACAGGAATACAGCTTCTCCCCTGTGTGAGATCTCTGATGATTGTAGAGATGGAACTTCTGTGAAAAACATTTCCCGCACTCAGGACAGGAATGCGGCTTCTCTACTGTGTGTGATCTTATATGCTCATTAAGCTTAGATTTAAAATGGAAACACTTCCCGCACTCAGGACAGGAATACGGCTTCTCCCCCGTGTGAGATCTTATATGCCTATTAAGTTTGGATTTAGAATGGAAACACTTCCTGCACTCAGTACATGAAAAGCTCTTCTCTGTTGGAAGGACGGCACCGTCCCTCACAGTCTGAGGTTCCTCAGGATAAGAGGAATACGATGGTCCATCTACACTGAGTGGTGCCGGATGGACATTTGAGGTAGTTGGGTTTTCTCCTGGACTATACTGTGTGATGTCCTCATCTTCTACTTTACAGTCTGGAGACAAAGTGAGACAATCCTCTGAGGTTTTCCTCATCTCCCGTC
>CM053028.1:573597600-573626351 GCA_028564925.1 Lithobates sylvaticus | reverse complement strand
TGGAAAGACTGGACGTATCTGAAAAACATTTCCCACACTCAGGACAGGAATACGGCTTCTCCCCCGTGTGAGATCTCTGATGTTTGGAAAGATTGGACTTATTTGAAAAACATTTCCCACACTCAGGACAGGAATACGGCTTCTCCCTGGTGTGAGATCTCTGATGTGTGGAAACATGGGACTTCTGTAAAAAACATTTCCCACACTCAGGACAGGAATACGGCTTCTCTCCTGTGTGAGATCTTATATGCACAATAAGATTGGATTTACAAGCGAAACACTTCCCGCACTCAGTACAGGAAAGCCCCTTCTCTGTTGGAAGGACGGCACCGTCCCTCACAGTCGGAGGTTCCTCAGGATAAGAGGAATACGATGGTCCATCTACACTGTGTGGTGCCGGATGGACATTTGAGGTAGTCGGGTTTTCTCCTGGACTATACTGTGTGATGTCCTCATCTTCTACTTTACAGTCTGGAGACAAAGTGAGACAATCCTCTGAGGTTTTCCTCATCTCCCGTCCATCTACTAAAATAGAAATACAAAGATTATTACTAGACATGAGCTGATTGGTTCCTGCTGTGCTCCAATCAAATCATCAGATATAAAATGTTCAGCTGGTAGGAAATGGGTGTAACAAAAGAGAATCCATATTATGTGTATATATAGCAGTGAGTAGAGGGGAGAGAGCAGAAGTCAGGACTATGTAATGTACAACATATTGTATAATATACAACAGATAGGACTATATAGTATCAGAATGATGTAATGTACAACATAGAGTATATAGTGCAGGGGTCAGGAGATCTCTGTCAGAGATCTTGCTAGACTTGGGCATGGGTAAGGAGACCCAAAGCACATGCCACAGTTGCCTAGGTAGAGCAACATTTATGGTGAAATTCAACCTTTTTCTGCCAGCTGAACCCCAGAATTTCCATAAATCCAGTCTAGATCCATAAATTGTGTCTGCAGCACAGAGAATGAAGATTATCACCCAGTCCCCGCCCTACTCTGGACCAATCAGTGAGCAGTATGGGTGGAGGAATGTATTTAGTGTTAATGACCCACCTGTACTGATCTCTGTAGGAGTGTCCTCCTCTATAAATGTCCCCGTTATTCCATCCTCCTCCATAGACTGCTGATCATCCCTCACATACCTCTCTTCTTCTTCTTCTTTAACCTCAAATTCTATATCGATTGGATCTCCACTCTAAATCAAGAAAATGAAAGTGAATATCATCTGTAAACAATACGATTTATTATTGTGACATCACATAAAAAAATCCACACATCATCTCTAGGAGTCCATGTTCTAGATGATCCATCCCACCAACCTTGTAACAGTGGGGGATGGTGTGATCTTCCTGTGTGGAATCCCGGGAATACAGAGGACGGGGACATCTCTCTGGTGGGTTCCTGGTATTTGGTGGCTCCATCATATCCTTGTGTCCTTCTGAAAACTCCTCCATCACTCCATACTCCTCATCCTCCTCTTTATACTCGTCTTTAACATCAATATTATCATCCCCGAGGTTTCCACTCTGAATATATAATAAAACATTCTTTGTAACAATCATGTTGTGTATAAATCAGAACTACCAATAATTGTCACTCATCTACCTGATGATGGTGAGGGATGGTGTGATCTTCCTGTGTGGAATCCCGGGAATACAGAGGACGGGGACATCTCTCTGGTGGGTTCCCATTACTGGATCCATCTGTAGGAAACACACACACTGACTGAATACATTGTTTCTATGTGTTTATCAGATGATGGGGGATCTAGGTGGAGCCTCCGTACTGCTCTCTCCTTTACAATAAAGTCTCCTCTTACCCGGTGATGTGAGGGGCGGCTGATTCTCCATCATGACGTCCTTGTAGAGATCCTTGTGTCCTTCTAAATACTCCCACTCCTCCATGGAGAAATAGACAGTGACATCCTGACACCTTATAGGAACCTGACACACACAATGATACAGTCACCATCCAGACACATCCCTTGCCTGTTACTGGATAATGTCCCAGAATTCCCAGCACCGCTCACCTCTCCTGTCAGCAGCTCCATCATCTTCTTGGTGACTTCTAGAATCTTCTCCATGTTGCATCTCTCAGGTTTTAGGGAGTCACATGGAGGGACTGTGATGGTCATATGATCACCTGACTTCACAAGAGGAAATCTCTGTATTGAAGAACCAATAGTAATATCATGTTAGAATCCCAGAATCCTCCTCACCTCTCCGGTCAGTTCTGTGTTTTATTAATAGAGATAAGAGTGATGTCATGTGACCTCCCAGAATCCTCCTCACCTCTCCGGTCAGGTCTGTGTTTTATTAATAGAGATAAGAGTGATGTCATGTGACCTCCCAGAATCCTCCTTACCTCTCCGGTCAGCAGGTAGATGATCTCCAGGGTGAGGTTTAGTATCTTCTCAGTCATGTGACTCCGGTCCTCCTCCATCCTCATTGGTGCCGTCATTTGATCTATACAGGTCTCCTTGTAAACGGATAACTTTGGGAAATGAAAGTAAGAATTATTTGGATGGTATTGGTCACACAATAATAGGATATGGGTGTGTGTGTGTGGGGGGGGGGGGGGGGGTAATAGGAGGGTTGCTGTACATTTAAAAACTACTGCCTTCATGCCCCCCTAAAAATGTCCCCGTCTATTTTGTGTCTGCAACATATTTCTTGATCAGTGAGATGGTGAGGTGAAGGCCCTTCGCTTGCTGGCAGGAGTTCTTTAAGAAGGTCATAAAAGTAAGTGTAGGTGGGGTGGGAGGACCATCAGAGACCCCTATGAGCTCTAAAGCCACCTCTTACCTGAGAGTCTTGCAGCCTGACTACTCTATTAGAGGCCCCCCACAGCCCTTCAGCCCCACTAACCTCTCAGAGTTGTTCAGCCCTATTACTTCCTAAGAGACCCCCAAAGTCCTTCAGCTACACTTCCTCCTCAGGGGTCCTAGAGTCTTTCAGATGAGGTAAACCTTCAGAGGCTTGAAGAGTCCTTTAGACCCACTACCTCCTCAGAGACCCTATTTTACTCAGAACCAGTGGCGGAACTACCATGGTCGCAAAGGCCACACCTGCCACCGGGCCCTGGCATTCTGCCACCACGTGGAGGGCACCAAGACAGCAGGAAAGAGTCCTGGGATCAGTGAAGTCTTCCCTGATGATCGCCAAGTAGGATTGCTGAGAACAGGTTGTGAAGTACATTCAGCCTTTGCAGAGCCCCCTTGCTGTCCCTGATCTGCCCCCAACATGGGCCCAGCACCCTCCAACATCAATAAACAGCTTGAAGTTCTACATACCGAATGGACTCTGTGCCGGCTCTGAGGGACCATTCACTGATGCTAGCTACAGGGTCCGGAGCATGGCAAGTGCCTGTATGGGGGTTGGGGGTCCTCGGTGTGTGTGGGGCCCTTGAAATGTGTGGGGGCAGGATCAGCTCTCTGCACACCTCCAACTCCTCTCCTACCTCTGCCAGCTGCTCTCTGGAGTTTCTGCTCAGCCTTTTGGCCCCCCATCGCTTCTCTTGTGCCTCTTCTAGGTCTGCCCATATTATTGCCCCTCCATCTGTCCCACCCATTCCTATCCATCCTCCTCATCTCATCCCTCTGTCACCTCTGCCCATACCCCCTCTGACTGGCACCCCAGTTGAGACACCCTTCCCCCTCATTCCTGTACCTCATCTCACCCTTTGTCATCACTTGGAAACTTCAGTGGCTGCATTGTGCCAGATTTGGGGTCACAAAGAGCAAAGCACCTCGCTTGGCACTGCAGGAAGCAATCGGTGGAGGTGAGCCCTATGCGTACGATCAACGGAGGTGAGCCCTGTGTGTGCGATCGGCGGAGGTGAGCCCTGTGTGTGCGATCGGTGGAGGTGAGCCCTTTGTGTGCAAGATCGGAGGAGGTGAGCCCTGTGTGTGCGATCGGCGGAGGTGAGCCCCGTGTGTGCGATCGGCAGAGGTGAGCCCCGTGTGTGCAATCGGCAGAGGTGAGCCCTGTGTGTGCGATCGGCAGAGGTGAGCCCTGTGTGTGCGATCGGCAGAGGTGAGCCCTGTGTGTGCGATCGGCAGAGGTGAGCCCTGTGTGTGAGATCGGAGGAGGTGAGCCCTGTGTGTGCGAGATCGGAGGAGGTTAAACTGTAGTGAAACTACCAGGTCGCAAAGGTCGTACTTGCGATAGGGCTCTGCTGTTACACTATCATGGGGGGGGCAAAGAGAGCAGGAAAGGGTCCCACTGCAGAAATAAAGGTAAACATAATCAGTGGAAAGGGCCCTAGGACCAGTGGAGCCCTTCATGGTTTCTTACACCAGGGCACTGAAGGTTCTAGTTACGCCTCTGCTCAGAACCCTCAGTATTTTCCTCCCTCTGACACCAATGATGGATCATATCTTCATGGAAGGCTGGGGAATGTTTTCTTCCTCCTGACCAGCAATCATTGTAATGATTGCCCATTGGTTGCCTGTGTAGTGTAATAATTGCCCTTTGTAGGCCATGTTTGGTCAGGATGGTCATTGTCGTGTCTATTTATTGTCAGTGCTGTTTGTTTAGAGGACCATATTACTAGAATTTATCTCCAAAATGAAGAGAATGTTGCGGCCCCATAAATAGCTGAATGTTCTGACCCTGAAGGGATTAATCTACAAATAAATATTCGGTCAGCGCTTGCACTATGGACAAAATATCTGAATCCACAACATGATAGTTTCAATAAAACTTTCTGATAACAAAGTGTCAGACAACTCCTGGGGTAACCTGGCAGCACTTACAACCCCGGCTGTAGATGATAGGTGTGCTGGGCTCTGTAGTCCCACAGAGTTCATGGTGCCTGTGAAGCAATAGACGCTTCTATAGCAGTAAATAGGGAATACCGACATAAGGAGCAGAAGAGCCAATCCACTGCCAGAGTACTCCGGCAGATGGCGGGCCAGATTCCCCTTAGATGTAAACAGAGAGGGCTCCTCTCCTAACCTGGTGACATCCGATGTGTTTGGATTGGAAAACACCAATCATTGTCCAGGAGGGCTATTGGCAGATGAAGAGGTTAAAATGCGCTCCTACCCCCACCTAGATTCCTTAACCATTTATAGCCCAGAATTACATCTTCTATGTCATCATATATCACTAAATTCATACAAAACTGTATCTGTAATCATAAATAACTGGTAGAATTATATAAAAATGTATAAAACAGATGAATCAAAAGCAAACAGCTCAATATCAATATTCAGTCCAGCCGGAACAATTGTATTTAGCTGAAAAATCCATTTTGATTCCCATCTGGATCTCTTTTTGATAAAATTTCCCCCCCCCCCCACTCCGGGTTCACCATCTCATCCCCCAAAATCCAGCCCCTTTCAGTGTCTCTGGAGGGGGCGCTGATCATTCCCGTGTAAAATCTTACAGAAATCTTCCCTAATCCCGACCTTTAATTATCATTTAATTTCCCCCACATACAATGTCTGCAACCGACATTTACTGACATCAATAACTCCCCTCGTGGTACAGACTAAGGATGAGCTCCGGCGTGTTCGCACAGCCCACGAAGTCGGCACTGCGCTTATCACAGGCAGTGAGACATTGTCCTGATGTGCGGCTGCAGAGATCAGGAAATGTCTCACTGCCTGTGATTAGCGCTCCGCAGTGACGACTTCCTGGCGGGCTCTGCACGTGGGCTGTGCGAACATGCCGGAGCTCATCAGTACAGACCATAAATTCCCTCATTGGAATATACGGTTATTCTACATTTCCACACTATATATGTGTGTATCATCATCTGCTGGAGATAAAAGATATCACAGTGGCTATGGAGGAAGAGGACGGACATGACGGGGGGGTTACTGGGTGTAAATAGAATATAAAATCTTATTACCTCCTCTGCTGCCACTTCAAGCAATGTCTTCTCTCTACTTCTTCCCGACTCACCTCTCACCCAGAACTTCATGTCTGTACCTGACATCACTTCCTGTCTTCCATAGAGACTTCCTGTCTGGATATGAGTGAGATCACCACCTTGTGGAGTTTAGAGGAACTGGAGCCCCAAAAAATGTCTCCTAGTAACCATTCTTTTAACCACCTCACTATTGGACACTTTCAACCCCCTTTCATGCAACATTGTATCCATATAACCGTTTTATCATTTTTTTTTTCACACAAATAGAGCTTTCTTTGGTGGTATTTAATCACCGCTGGGTTATTTATTTTTTGAGCTACAAATGAAAAAAGACTGAACATTTTTCTTAGTTTCTGTTATACATTTTTTTAGAAATTTGATTGAAATTTGCAAATTACAAAAGACAGAGGTGATAAGACACCTCAACAGACATTGGGTAGCAGATAGCAGATACAACGAATGAGAATATATTTGAAAACTGATTGAGGCAACAACTGATAGGAAAGTAGGGTATCAAACGTTGCTAAGATCAAAGAGACGTGGATGGATGAGAAGAGAGGAAGGGTGATAGACCTCACATAGGGTCCAGAAAGGTGCCCTAAAAGCAATGCATCTCCTGACCCTAAGATAAGGCTAGTGGTTGGAATGAAGAATATAGCTAGATCTAGTTACTAGAACTCTCAGAACGTTGCAGGAGTTTATGAATAAATGAAGTAAACTGATCCATGTGCAAATTCATATACAACATAAAGTGCTTTGTGCTCAAGATGCTGTTCCCTGCAGATCCACTGCTTCCACTTTGTACCTAGTTCTTTAACCACTTCAATACCAGGCACTTAGACACCTTCCCGCCCAGACCAATTTTCAGTTTTCAGCGCTGTCGCACTTTGAATGACAATTGCGCGGTCATACAACACTGTACCCAAACAAATTTTTTATCATTTTGTTCCCACAAATAGAGCTTTCTTTTGGTGGTATTTGATCACCTCTGTGATTTTTATTTTTTGCGCAACAAATAAAAAAAGACCAAAAATTTTGGAAAAAAAAACAAGTTTTTCTTTGTTTCTGTTAAATTTTTTGTAAATAAGTACGTTTTCTTCTTCAATGATGGGCACTGATATGGCTGCACTGACGGGCACTGATAAGGCGGCACTGATGGGCACCGATGAGGTGGCACCAATGAGGTGGCACTGACGGCCACTGATGATGGGCACTGATAGGCGGCACTGATAGGTGGCACTGATAGGTGGCACTGGTATGCGGCACTGATGGGCACTCATATGTGGCACTGATGGGGCACTCATAGGCGGCACTGATGGGCACTCATAGGCGGCACTGATGGGCACTTATTGGTGGCACTGATGGGTACTTATGGGTGGCACGGATAGGTGGCATGGATGGGCACTGATGGGCACTGATAGGTGGGCACTGATGGGCACGGATGGACGCTGATAGGTGGCACTGCTGGACACTGATGGGTGGCACTGATTACACTGATGGGTGGCACTGATAACACTGATGGGTGGCATTGCTGGGTGATGGGTGGCACTGATTGCTACTTGATGGTGCCAGCCAGTGCCCATTTGTGGGCACTGACTGGCACAGATTGGGCATCATTTGCACATTTGGATGGCCAGGGGGTACATACCTGGCCATCCACATGTTGCCCACTTCCCTGGTGATCCTAGTGGAGTCCCTGGTGGTCCAGTGTGGGCATCTGAGGGGGGCTGCGCTGATAAACAATCAGCGCAGACCCCCCCTGTCAGGAGAGCCGCCGATCGGCTCTCCTCTACTCGCGTCTGTCAGACGCGAGTGAGGAAAAGCCGATCACCGGCTTTTCCTGTTGACATCGTGATCAGCCGTGATTGGACACGGCTGATCACGTGGTAAAGAGCCTCCGCCGGAGGCTCTTTACCGAGATCAGTGTAGCGGTGTGTCAGACTGACACACCGCTCCACCGATCGCCGCGATGCGCGCCCCCACGGGCGCGCGGCGGCATGTTATCCTGAAGGACGTCATATGACGCCCAGTCAGGATAACGGAACCACTTCCCGGACGTCAATATGCTATTGACCGGGCGGGAAGTGGTTAATCTCATAATGTTTGCTGCTTTATTAAAGTAGAAACCTGTGAAAAAATTTATATAATCATACAATATTTAGTGCTCAATATAGTGTTCTCTGCAAGTCCACTGCTTCCACTTTGCATCTATTTCTATGAACTTATTTTAAAAAAAATGAAAATAAATCCACCAATCAATGAAAAGTTGATAAGATGTAAAGTTCTCGGTGCTCCAAACTGTGCCAGCTGTAGTGTAGCCACGCCTTCTTCCACCTCTTACACACGTGATGGTGAGGGCGCCCCCTTAGTGGTGCTTCCCCACTCACCAGAGCAATATGACTCCCAGCTTTTCATCTACCAGAGTCACCAACATCCTTCACACTCTCCACACCTCCGATGGCAAAGGAACTGGATCCTCCTCGCTCACTCCTGCAAGTCAGCTGCACTTTCTGTCAGTCTCCCTCCTAGACTCCTCCGACCGCTGTTCCAGCAGGAGCTCCGCCTCTTTATACACACTCAGGGCTCCTCCTCTTCATACACACTCACAGCTCCGCCTCTTCATACACACTCAGAGCTCCGCCTCTTCATACACACTCAGAGCTCCGCCTCTTCATACACACTCAGAGCACCGCCTCTTCATACACACTCAGAGCTCCGTCTCTTCATACACACTCAGAGCTCCGCCTTTTAATACACACTCAGGGCTCCGCCTCTTCATACACACTCAGAGCTCCGCCTCTTCATACACACTCAGAGCTCCGCCTTTTAATACACACTCAGGGCTCCGCCTTTTAATACACACTCAGAGCTCCGCCTCTTCATACACACTCAGAGCTCCCCCTCTTCATACACACTCAGGGAACCTCGGTTTATGAGTAACGCAGTTAACGAGCATTTTGAAAGACAAGCAACTTTTTTTTTTAATTCTGACTCGGTTTGCGAGTGTTGTCTCACAAGACGAGCAGAATTCAAGCTAATATGACCTGCAGTACCGCATTTGGCCTGAGGTGCGGGGGTGCCGGAACTGAGAAGAGCTGAACGACGCTGGTTACAACCGATCAGCGCCATTCTGCAATGTTCGGAAAGACACGGAAATACTCAGTTTCCAAGCCTTTCCGAGGTTTGCTGAGGTCAGCCGAAGTGTCCTCTGGCTTTTCCGGCCGTTTCAGAGGCTCTCCGGCGCCCCCCCCCCTACCTCTGGCCGCATGCGGTATTGCATGCCACTGAAGTCAATGCGCACAAATTATTTTCGTTTCCATTGACTTCAATAGGAAAACCCGCTTTGATATGCGAGTACTTTGGATTACGAGTGTAGCACTATATTTTTCTTTCTCTGTGGCTACTGAGGTATGATGGAGACACCTGTAGAGTATTTAGGAGCAGAGTCTTCATAATCTGTGTGATCAGGACAGGATCTCTAACAAGCGCAGGGCCTCCACTCAATTGGGGCTTGTGAATAGCAAGTGAAATCACAATTGAGAAATATATCTTCACAGTAATCCACACAGCATTGTATTTGAAAGTCCATGTATTGAAGAAATAACATTCAGTGAACCATCCAACATAAAGTATTTTCCAAACAGGAACATGAAATCATTAACAGTCTCTATGTATGTCTCAGTGAGGGGAATCTGCAGCACTTACACATTCTGTGTCCTCTTAGCAGGAATTCACTCTTCTCTCTCCACATGTCTCTCCCTCCACCCACTTACCCACAAAACCCCTCGCCATCCTCTGCTCTTCTTGATTAACCACATCCTCAGTGATAGAGAGAGCATAGCAACCATATTGGAGAAGGGCAAACAAACACTGCATAACAAGAGTATACACTTGGTAAATGGGCAAAGAAATGATCACATCACTACATTCTCCTCCTGCTGAAAATCCCTCCGACCCGGCAAGGATATACACTGAAAACATAGCAAAAGTTTACATGGTTGTCGCCTTCTGCAGACCACTTCTCCAGAAGAAATCTATTACAGAGATTAGCTGCACATGAAATATGGATAGTAACATATAGGCATCATGCTAACCAGTCTAGAATGAGCTGCAATCATGTCCATCAGAACATGAGGTTGTACATAGCTCTGTATAACGGGGTCTTCCCAAAGGTGTCACAAGTAAAACGTTGGTGGAGGTCGTGGAACACGATTTCCTCTCCTCAAGCCCTCAGACATTAGTCCAGATAACTCTGGGACAGCATTAGTGGGAAAACTTGGTGCTCCAACCATGCCTGGAAATGTAGGCACAACGTTTTGGGCTGTTAGTTCAAAAACAGGAGTAGCTGGGATCAGATCTCCCCTCTGAGGAAGGTCCCGATCAGTAATAGGTGAAGGAACCTGTACAGGAGACTCTGGCGGAGGTGTAAACCAGTCAGTGTCATCGCTCTGGTCTCCACGGTCTGCACAAGGCACATCATTAGAATCTGTAACAATATCAGATTGTGGCTCCTCATCACCAACAGCAACTTGTGGTCCTGGAAGCAAGTGATTCCTATGCCAGGCTTTGATCCGCCCCTCAGGTCCTCTCATCCTGTACACTGCAATTCTACCAAGTTTTTCTATAACTTCAATAACTTCTCCAGCGATCAGCTAATTTATGTTTGGCTGAAGGTCCCAAATTGCGGAGAAGCTCTTTATCACCAGGTTGTAAGTCCTTGTAACAAACTTTGGCATTAAAACGCCTTTTATTCACAGCATTTATTTTTGCAGTATTTTCCTCAGCCATTTCATAGGCCTCTTTTAAACTCTGTTTAAGTCGTGCCACATGCTGGTAGTGATTTGATGATTTCTATTTCCCACTCCATCAGTAGAAACACCCAACTGAATGTCAATAGGGAGACGGGCTTCTCTCCCAAACATGAGAAGATAAGGAGAGAAACCAGTTCCTTCATGTCTGGTACAATTGTAGGCCTGTACCATAGCGCCAACATGGCGGCTCCAGGTTTGCTTAGCACCATTAGGGAGGGGACCCAACATGTTCAACAAGGTGCGATGGAAACATTCAGGGAGAGCGCCACCCTCTGGAGGATAAGGTGAGGAGCGGCTCTTGTCCATGGTAAGCAATGTTAACAGCTCTTTAATTGGGCGACTTTGAAAGTCCCGCCCCCGGTCAGAGTGAAGTGGATTTGTCAATCCATAATGAACAAGAATCTTCTCCCACAAGACTTTAGCTGCAGTTCCTGCTGTCTGATGTTTGGTGGGATCGGCTCTGAGCATATGGAGTATAGTGATCAGTCAGAACATTTCCCACACCACTGCTGTCATTGTCAATACACAAAAAGTCCATGAAAACTAAATCCATAGGACCAGAACTTTTCAAGTGTTCCATAGGAGCAGCTCGAGTGGGAAAAGTTTTCCGTTGCAGACATCTCACACAACGGCGGCGGCGGGAATAGTCCACAACAGATTCCCTCATTCATGGCCAAAAGAAACGCTCTTGGATTAGTCTGTAGGTTTTTTCAACTCCTAGATGTCCATGTTGGTCATGTAAACTTCTCAAAACAGATTTTCTGTAGACTTCTTTAACCACTTCAGCCCCCGAGGATTTTACCCCCTTCCTTACCAGAGCACTTTTTGCGATTCGGCACTGCGTCGCTTTAACTAACAATTGCGCAGTTGTGCGGCGTGGCTCCCAAACAAAATTGTCGTCCTTTTTTTCTCACAAATAGAGATTTCTTTTGGTGGTATTTGATCACCTCTGCCGGTTTATTTGTATTAGTTTATTTTTTTATTTTTTTAAATTTAAATAATTTTTTTTTTTCAAAAATGATTTTTTTTTTCAAAAATGATTTTTTTTTCAAAAATGATTTTTTTTTCAAAAATGATTTTTTTTTCAAAAATGATTTTTTTTAATTATTTTTTTTGAAATTTTCAAAAAATTATTATTTTTTCAAAAATTATTATTTTTTCAAAAATGATTTTTTTTCAAAAATGATTTTTTTTTCAAAAATGATTTTTTTTTTTTTTCAAAAATGATTTTTTTTCAAAAATGATTTTTTTTCAAAAATGATTTTTTTTCAAAATTATTTTTTTTCTAAAATTATTTTTATTTTTCTAAAATTAGTTTTTTTTTTTTCCAAAAATTAGTTTTTTCTAAAAAATTTTTTTCTAAAATTAGCTTTTTTCTAAAATTCTTTTTTTTTCTAAAATTAGTTTTTTTTTAAATATATATATTTTTTAAATAATTTAATTTTTTAATTATTTTCTTTTTGAAATGTTTTTTTTTGTAAAATGATTTTTTATTTTCTAAAATTATTTTTTTTTTTTTCAAAAAAGATTTTTTTTTTTTCCAAAAAGATTTTTTTTTTTCAAAAGAGATTTTTTTTTTTTTCAAAATTTTTTTTTTTTATTATTATTTTTTTAAATCCTGAGGACGTCATATGTCGCCCGGTCAGGATTTTGAAACCACTTTGCCGCCGTCATTCGCCTATAGGGCGGGCGGCAAGTGGTTAAGGACTGCTCAAAACATAAAGGGGTTACTGCCACATCACTCAATGTCACCGGTCCTAAGAGTGGTTAATACCACCAGAAGAAATCTCTATTTGTGGGAAAAAAATGATAAAATTATCATTTGGGTACAGTGTTGTAGGACCGCGCAATTGTCATTCAAAGTGCGACCGTGCTGAAAGCTGAGAATTGGTCTGGGCAGGAAGGTGTATAAGTGCCCCCCACCCCCCCCCCGGTATTGAAGGGGTTAATTTGTCACATCTGTAGGAGAGATTCCTTTCTCAGGGATCTCCCTAGAAGCTCTTCTCGCTCCTCACAAACACAGAAACATCCTCTTCCTCTTTATGTTTTGTCTGTTTAAAATCAGTAATCATCTGATGAGGGTCACGGAGCTTCCATAAGGATCTGATGAGGGTCACGGAGCTTCCATAAGGATCTGATGAGGGTCACGGAGCTTCCATAAGGATCTGATGAGGGTCACGGAGCTTCCATAAGGATCTGATGAGGGTCACGGAGCTTCCATAAGGATCTGATGAGGGTCACGGAGCTTCCATAAGGATCTGATGAGGGTCACGGAGCTTCCATAAGGATCTGATGAGGGTCACGGTGCTTCCATAAGGATCTGATGAGGGTCACGGAGCTTCCATAAGGATCTGATGAGGGTCACGGTGCTTCCATAAGGATCTGATGAGGGTCACGGTGCTTCCATAAGGATCTGATGAGGGTCACGGAGCTTCCATAAGGATCTGATGAGGGTCACGGAGCTTCCATAAGGATCTGATGAGGGTCACGGAGCTTCCATAAGGATCTGATGAGGGTCACGGAGCTTCCATAAGGATCTGATGAGGGTCACGGAGCTTCCATAAGGATCTGATGAGGGTCACGGAGCTTCCATAAGGATCTGACAAAACATCAATATATTCCTGAGCCCTGGTACTCACATGTAGGGATGAGCCGAACACCCCCGGGTTCGGTTCGAACCAGAACCTTCGAACGGACCGAAAGTTCGCGCGAATTTTCGAACCCTATACGTTATAATGGACGCGAACGTTCGAAATCAAAAGTGCTAATTACAACGGCCAATATGCATGTTAATGTCATAAAACAGGTTTGGGGACCCGGGTCCTGCCCCAGGGGACATATATCAATGCAAAAAGAACTTTTAAAAACTAACGTTTTTTCGGGAGCAGTCATTTTAATGATGCATAAAGTGAAAAAAAAAAAAGTGACATTTTCCTTTAAATATGGTACCTGGGGGGTGTCCAAAGTATGCCTGTGAAGTGGCATGTGTTTCCCGTGTTTAGAACTGTCCTTGCACAAAATGACATTTGTAAAGGAAAAAAAGAAGCCATTTAAAACCACTTGCGGCTTTAGGTTTGATCTTAAGTAGAATCTGAACAGGTACATTATGAAGTGTAGCTCCATCCCCAAAAAATCTATTTTTAAGCTTTTTGGAGAACATAGGGAGGGGTTATCACCCCTGTAACATTTGCTGTCTTTGCACATCTGTTCAGAACATGTCACCTCACTTTCCGTCCCAATGATAAATGTTTTTGGAAAAGTGGGGTTTTTAATTGAAACAAGGATTGGTGATAAAGTATCAGTAGAGAGGAGATACCTTTTTCCCAAATTAAATCTAACAGGATAGAATTTCCCTTCCTAGGGGTAGATTTCCTCTCACTTCCTGTTTTCTCTTTCCATTTGCAAGTAGGAGTCGTTTGTAAGTTGGATGTTTGAAAGTAGGGGCCTGGCGTATATACTCTGCAGAAATTTGCCCTATTAGATGTTGGTGTAGCCACAAGACTGGTGGGCACAGGAATGGGCCCTGCTGTGAGTTAATAGATCAAGATTTGTAATTGCATGCACCTGTTGAACAGGGCAGAAAAATGGGGGGTGGTGGTGGTGGTGGTGGTGGTGGACGGTTTTGCCACAAGACTGTAAGCTCTCACAGTTACTCTTGGTGGGCGCAGGAATGGGCCCTGCTGTGAGTTATTAGATCAAGATTTGTAATTGCAAGCACCTGATGAACAGGGCAGAAAAATTGGGCCTTTGGCGGTGGTGGTGGACGGTGTTGCCACAAGACTGTAGGCCCTCATAGTTACTCTTGGTGGGCGCAGGAATGGGCCCTGCTGTGAACTATTAGATCAAGATTTGTAATTACCCGCCCCTGTTAAACAGGGGCTGAAAAATTGTGCCTTAGGCACTGGTGCTGGTGCCACAACACTGCAACACGGCCCTCACAGAGACTGTACTTGGAGCACAGCAGTCACACGTGTTGCGAAGCATTTTTTTAAAAAATTGTAAGTACACGCCCCTGTTAAACAGGGGCTGAAAAATTGTGCCTTAGGCACTGGTGCTGGTGCCACAACACTGCAACACGGCCCTCACAGAGACTGTACTTGGAGCACAGCAGTCACACGTGTTGCGAAGCATTTTTTTTAAAAAATTGTAAGTACACGCCCCTGTTAAACAGGGCTGAAAAATTGTGCCTTAGGCACTGGTGCTGGTGCCACAACACTGCAACACGGCCCTCACAGAGACTGTACTTGGAGCACAGCAGTCACACGTGTTGCGAAGCATTTTTTTAAAAAAATTGTAAGTACACGCCCCTGTTAAACAGGGGCTGAAAAATTGTGCCTTAGGCACTGGTGCTGGTGCCACAACACTGCAACACGGCCCTCACAGAGACTGTACTTGGAGCACAGCAGTCACACGTGTTGCGAAGCATTTTTTTAAAAAATTGTAAGTACACGCCCCTGTTAAACAGGGGCTGAAAAATTGTGCCTTAGGCACTGGTGCTGGTGCCACAACACTGCAACACGGCCCTCACAGAGACTGTACTTGGAGCACAGCAGTCACACGTGTTGCGAAGCATTTTTTTAAAAATTGTAAGTACACGCCCCTGTTAAACAGGGGCTGAAAAATTGTGCCTTAGGCACTGGTGCTGTGGCATGGATCATTGAGGAGGAGGAAGAGGATAGTCAGTGAACATAAGAGGACAGTCACTCAGCATCAGCATAGGCAGTCTTGAAGGGATGTGACATTAAAAATTATTCGGTTATATCCGCCTCAGGTGCCTGGTAGCTGGTGGTGATCCAAGACTGATTCATTTTGATGAATGTCAGTCGATCAACCGAGGCGGTGGACAGGCGCACCCTATGATCAGTCACAAATCCTCCAGCAGCACTGAATGTGCGTTCGGAAAGAACGCTGGAGGCAGGACAGGCCAGTAGCTCAATTGCATACTGTGCAAGCTCTGGCCAGTGATCCATCCTCAGGACCCAGTAAGCAGAGGATTTTCGGTGGGAAAGGTGTCCAAGTCTGACCTTGCCCCAAGGTATTCCTGCACCATGTATATCAGACGCTGGCGATGGTTGCTGGAACCGATCATACCTTGGGGCTGCGGACTAAAAAATTGTCTGAACGCATCGGTCAGACGTCCACCTTCCCCACCGCTCCTTCTGCCACTGACCGAAGCCTCAGCAACTCGTCGCCCAGGACCAGGAGTTTGTAGCCTCCCAGTTTCTGGGAACGCGTTGCACAGACCTTTCTGCAAGGCCTCCCTGAGATGTCTCATCCTCTGCTCCCTCTGCGACGGCAAGATAAGGTCCGCAACCTTACCCTTGTACCGCGGATCAAGGAGAGTGGCCAGCCAGTAATGGTCCCTCTCCTTGATCCGAAGAACACGAGGATCCTTCCGCAGGCTTTGCAGGATCAGGGAGGCCATGCAGCGTAGGTTAGCTGAGGCATTCGGTCCGGAGTCTTCTGGGTCACTGAGGATGACATGATCGCCAGCCACCTCCTCCCAGCCACGTACAAGTCCACTGGCTTGTTGGGACTGTACATCATCCCTAAAAGACTGCTGCTGCTGATGCTGAGTGCCAGGCTCCACCTCCATGCTCACACAATCCTCCTCCTCCTCCTCCTCCTCCTCCTCCTCATCCTCTTCCTGTGTGATGGGTGGGACAGAAGGAACACTGTCCGGATAAAGGGGGCCTTGAGAGGCAAGGAAGTCCTCCTCTTCCTGCCTCTGTTCTGCCTCAAGTGCCCTGTCCATTATCCCACGCAGCGTATGCTCCAACAGGTGGACAAGAGGGACAGTGTCACTGATGCATGCACTGTCACTGCTCACCATCCTCGTGGCCTCCTCAAATGGTGAGAGGACAGTGCATGCATCCCTGATCATGCTCCACTGACGTGGGGAAAAAAACCCAAGCTCCCCTGACCCTGTCCTGGTGCCGTAGTCGCAAAGGTACTCATTGATGGCCCTCTGCTGCGTGTGCAGTCGCTGCAGCATGGCCAACGTTGAGTTCCACCTGGTGGGCATGTCAGATATTAGGCGGTTCTTGGGCAGGTTCAGCTCCTTTTGCAGCTCAGTCAGCCGAGCACTGGCATTATAAGATCGGCGGAAATGCACACAGACTTTCCTGGCCTGCCTCAGGACATCCTGTAAGCCTGGGAACCTGCCCAAGAACCGCTGCACCACCAGGTTGAGGACGTGAGCCATGCAGGGCACATGGGTGAGCTGCCCTGTCGCAGGGCGGAGAGGAGGTTGGTGCCATTGTCAGAAACGACCATTCCTGGCTTAAGCTGACGTGGCGTCAACCACCTCTCGGCCTGCCCCTGCAGAGCTGCCAGAACCTCTGGCCCAGTGTGGCTCCTGTCCCCCAAACACACCAGCGCAAGCACGGCATGGCATCTTTTTGCCTGCGTACTTGCGTAGCCCCTTGTACGCCTACGGAGCACCGCTGGTTCCAAGGACAGAGCACTGGAGGAAGAAGAAGAGGAGGGGGTGGAGGAGAGAGGTGTGTCACAACCAGTAGCAGTAGTCGCGTTTTGGAGGCGTGGTGGCGGAACAACCTCCAACACTACTGCACCTTGTCCTGCATCCCTCCCAGCTGCCAATAGAGTGACCCAATGGGCCGTGAAAGAAAGGTACCGTCCCTGTCCATGCCTGCTGGACCATGAGTCAGCGGTAATATGCACCTTACCGCTGACCGCCCTGTCCAGCGAGGCATGGACATTGCCCTCCACATGCCGGTAGAGAGACGGAATCGCCTTCCGCGAGAAAAAGTGGCGTTTGGGAACCTGCCACTGAGGAACCGCACATTGAACAAACTCACGGAAGGGGCCGAGTCTACCAACTGAAAAGGCAGCAGTTGAAGTGCTAGCAATTTAGCAAGGCTAGCATTCAACCGCTGGGCATGTGGATGGCTGGGAGTGTACTTCTTTCTACGGTCCAGCAGCTGGGGCAGGGAAATTTGCCTGCTGCATTCGGACGTCGGTGTACTGCAAGTACTTGGTTGTGACACACCGAATTCTACACCTTCAGTCCTCTCAGAGCAGCTTTCAGAGAGGACTGAAGGTGTAGTGGGGATGGAGATCCCAGCTGAGGAGGAGCAAGGAGAGGTCCGCTTAGTTCTTTGGTGTGGGTCTTTTATGTGTGCCTGCCAACGAGCTGCATGGCAGGTCGCCATATGTCTGGTCATGCTTGTCGTGCCCAAGCGGCTGATGTTTTGGCCACGCGAGATACGCTTGAGACAAATATTGCAAATAGCAGTGGTGCGATCTGCTGCACTCGTCTCAAAAAAGGCCCACACCAAAGAACTTTTCTGATAACGTGCAGAGGCAGCGCCCTGCACAGGCGGAGCTCTGCGGTGTTGTACAGTTGCTGTGCTGGCCTCTACCTGGCCTCCAGGGGGCATCCTGCCTCGTTGGACATGTGACGCCGCATCCTCCTCCTCCTCGTCCTCCTCCTCATCCTCTCTCCCTTGAGGCACCCACGTGGAGTCAGTGACCTCATCATCCCCTCCCTCTTCACCACTAGAGCAAACCTGGCAGTAAGCTGCAGCTGGTGGAACTGTACTGCCAGATTCCTCAAGCTGGGTATCGTCATCCGAGCCTTCGAATCGTTGGGCATCCTCCTGGAGCATGTACCCAACACTGTGCTCAAAGAGTTCGGGGGACTCCTCAGGAGGACATGGTGGGTCTAGGGAAGGGGTGGCTGATGATGCTCTGTCAGTACCCTGAGCCTGGGTGAGAGAGGATGAGGAGGATGAGGAGGGCTTGGTCATCCATTCTACCAAGCCTTCAGCATGATGCGGCTCCACATGTCCAGCTGCCGAAAACAAAGACGCGCGTGTCCCATGGCCACGTGCTGATGACGATGCACGACCACGTCCACGTCCACGGCCACGTCCACTAGAAACAGAGCCTGCCTGCCCTGTGTTCTTGGCTCTGCACGCTCTGCCTCCCCTTGGCGGTCTTCCAGCCATTGTAGTCGGTAGTCCTGTGGGTGCTGCTGAGAAGAAAATATAGGAGCTCTGTGTGATGCCACTAACACACTAGAAGTCCTGTGGGTGCTTCTGCAAAGAAAATAGAGGAGCTCTGTGTGATGCCACTAACACACTAGAAGTCCTATAGGTGCTTCTGCAAAGAAAATATAGGAGCTCTGTGTGATGCCACTAACACACTAGAAGTCCTGTGGGTGCTGCTGAGAAGAATATATAGGAGCTCTGTGTGATGCCACTAACACACTAGAAGTCCTATGGGTGCTTCTGCAAAGAAAATAGAGGAGCTCTGTGTGATGCCACTAACACACTAGAAGTCCTGTGGGTGCTTCTGCAAAGAAAATAGAGGAGCTCTGTGTGATGCCACTAACACACTAGAAGTCCTGTGGGTGCTGCTGAGAAGAATATATAGGAGCTCTGTGTGATGCCACTAACACACTAGAAGTCCTATGGGTGCTTCTGCAAAGAAAATAGAGGAGCTCTGTGTGATGCCACTAACACACTAGAAGTCCTGTGGGTGCTTCTGCAAAGAAAATAGAGGAGCTCTGTGTGATGCCACTAACACACTAGAAGTCCTGTGGGTGCTTCTGCAAAGAAAATAGAGGAGCTCTGTGTGATGCCACTAACACACTAGAAGTCCTATGGGTGCTTCTGCAAAGAAAATAGAGGAGCTCTGTGTGATGCCACTAACACACTAGAAGTCCTGTGGGTGCTTCTGCAAAGAAAATAGAGGAGCTCTGTGTGATGCCACTAACACACTAGAAGTCCTATAGGTGCTTCTGCAAAGAAAATATAGGAGCTCTGTGTGATGCCACTAACACACTAGAAGTCCTGTGGGTGCTGCTGAGAAGAATATATAGGAGCTCTGTGTGATGCCACTAACACACTAGAAGTCCTATGGGTGCTTCTGCAAAGAAAATAGAGGAGCTCTGTGTGATGCCACTAACACACTAGAAGTCCTATGGGTGCTTCTGCAAAGAAAATAGAGGAGCTCTGTGTGATGCCACTAACACACTAGAAGTCCTGTGGGTGCTTCTGCAAAGAAAATAGAGGAGCTCTGTGTGATGCCACTAACACACTAGAAGTCCTATAGGTGCTTCTGCAAAGAAAATATAGGAGCTCTGTGTGATGCCACTAACACACTAGAAGTCCTGTGGGTGCTGCTGAGAAGAATATATAGGAGCTCTGTGTGATGCCACTAACACACTAGAAGTCCTATGGGTGCTTCTGCAAAGAAAATAGAGGAGCTCTGTGTGATGCCACTAACACACTAGAAGTCCTATGGGTGCTTCTGCAAAGAAAATAGAGGAGCTCTGTGTGATGCCACTAACACACTAGAAGTCCTGTGGGTGCTTCTGCAAAGAAAATAGAGGAGCTCTGTGTGATGCCACTAACACACTAGAAGTCCTATGGGTGCTTCTGCAAAGAAAATAGAGGAGCTCTGTGTGATGCCACTAACACACTAGAAGTCCTGTGGGTGCTTCTGCAAAGAAAATAGAGGAGCTCTGTGTGATGCCACTAACACACTAGAAGTCCTGTGGGTGCTTCTGCAAAGAAAATAGAGGAGCTCTGTGTGATGCCACTAACACACTAGAAGTCCTGTGGGTGCTTCTGCAAAGAAAATAGAGGAGCTCTGTGTGATGCCACTAACACACTAGAAGTCCTGTGGGTGCTGCTGAGAAGAATATATAGGAGCTCTGTGTGATGCCACTAACACACTAGAAGTCCTGTGGGTGCTTATGCAAAGAAAATAGAGGAGCTCTGTGTGATGGGACTAACACACTTCAAGTCCTATAGGTGCTTCTGGGAAGAAAATATTGCTCTGTGTGTGTAATGGGACTAACACACTTCAAGTCCTATAGGTGCTTCTGGGAAGAAAATATAGCTCTGTGTGTGTAATGGGACTAACACACTTCAAGTCCTATAGGTGCCTCTGGGAACAAAATATAGGAGCTCTGCCTGCCTGCCACGAACACACTACAAGTCCTATAGGTGCTTCTGGTAACAAAATATAGGAGCTCTGCCTGCCTGCCACTAACACACTACAAGTCCTATAGGTGCTTCTGGGAAGAAAATATAGCTCTGTGTGTGTAATGGGACTAACACACTTCAAGTCCTATAAGTGCTTCTGGGAACAAAATATAGGAGCTCTGCCTGCCTGCCACGAACACACTACAAGTCCTATAGGTGCTTCTGGGAAGAAAATATAGCTCTGTGTGTGTAATGGGACTAACACACTTCAAGTCCTATAGGTGCTTCTGGGAAGAAAATATAGCTCTGTGTGTGTAATGGGACTAACACACTTCAAGTCCTATAGGTGCTTCTGGAACAAAATATAGCTCTGTGTGTGTAATGGGACTAACACACTTCAAGTCCTATAGGTGCTTCTGGGAAGAAAATATAGCTCTGTGTGTGTAATGGGACTAACACACTTCAAGTCCTATAGGTGCTTCTGGGAAGAAAATATAGCTCTGTGTGTGTAATGGGACTAACACACTTCAAGTCCTATAGGTGCTTCTGGGAAGAAAATATAGCTCTGTGTGTGTAATGGGACTAACACACTTCAAGTCCTATAGGTGCTTCTGGGAAGAAAATATAGCTCTGTGTGTGTGATGGGACTAACACACTTCAAGTCCTATAGGTGCTTCTGGGAACAAAATATAGCTCTGTGTGTGTAATGGGACTAACACACTTCAAGTCCTATAGGTGCTTCTGGGAAGAAAATATAGCTCTGTGTGTGTAATGGGACTAACACACTTCAAGTCCTATAGGTGCTTCTGGAACAAAATATAGGAGCTCTGCCTGCCTGCCACGAACACACTACAAGTCCTATAGGTGCTTCTGGGAAGAAAATATAGCTCTGTGTGTGTAATGGGACTAACACACTTCAAGTCCTATAGGTGCTTCTGGGAACAAAGTATAGCTCTTTGTGTGTAATGGGACTAACACACTTCAAGTCCTATAGGTGCTTCTGGGAAGAAAATATAGCTCTGTGTGTGTGATGGGACTAACACACTTCAAGTCCTATAGGTGCTTCTGGGAAGAAAATATAGCTCTGTGTGTGTAATGGGACTAACACACTTCAAGTCCTATAGGTGCTTCTGGGAACAAAGTATAGCTCTTTGTGTGTAATGGGACTAACACACTTCAAGTCCTATAGGTGCTTCTGGGAAGAAAATATAGCTCTGTGTGTGTGATGGGACTAACACACTTCAAGTCCTATAGGTGCTTCTGGGAACAAAATATAGCTCTGTGTGTGTAATGGGACTAACACACTTCAAGTCCTATAGGTGCTTCTGGGAACAAAATATAGCTCTGTGTGTGTGATGGGACTAACACACTTCAAGTCCTATAGGTGCTTCTGGGAACAAAATATAGCTCTGTGTGTGTAATGGGACTAACACACTTCAAGTCCTATAGGTGCTTCTGGGAACAAAATATAGCTCTGTGTGTGTGATGGACTAACACACTTCAAGTCCTATAGGTGCTTCTGGGAAGAAAATATAGCTCTGTGTGTGTAATGGGACTAACACACTTCAAGTCCTATAGGTGCTTCTGGAAGAAAATATAGCTCTGTGTGTGTAATGGGACTAACACACTTCAAGTCCTATAGGTGCTTCTGGGAAGAAAATATAGCTCTGTGTGTGTAATGGGACTAACACACTTCAAGTCCTATAGGTGCTTCTGGGAAGAAAATATAGCTCTGTGTGTGTAATGGGACTAACACACTTCAAGTCCTATAGGTGCTTCTGGGAACAAAGTATAGCTCTTTGTGTGTAATGGGACTAACACACTTCAAGTCCTATAGGTGCTTCTGGGAAGAAAATATAGCTCTGTGTGTGTGATGGGACTAACACACTTCAAGTCCTATAGGTGCTTCTGGGAAGAAAATATAGCTCTGTGTGTGTGATGGGACTAACACACTTCAAGTCCTATAGGTGCTTCTGGGAACAAAATATAGGAGCTCTGCCTGCCTGCCACGAACACACTACAAGTCCTATAGGTGCTTCTGGTAACAAAATATAGGAGCTCTGCCTGCCTGCCACTAACACACTACAAGTCCTATAGGTGCTTCTGGTAACAAAATATAGGAGCTCTGCCTGCCTGTCACTAACACACTACAAGTCCTATAGGTGCTTCTGGTAACAAAATATAGGAGCTCTGCCTGCCTGCCACTAACACACTACAAGTCCTATAGGTGCTTCTGGTAACAAAATATAGGAGCTCTGCCTGCCTGTCACTAACACACTACAAGTCCTATAGGTGCTTCTGGTAACAAAATATAGGAGCTCTGCCTGCCTGTCACTAACACACTACAAGTCCTATAGGTGCTTCTGGTAACAAAATATAGGAGCTCTGCCTGCCTGCCACGAACACACTACAAGTCCTATAGGTGCTTCTGGTAACAAAATATAGGAGCTCTGCCTGCCTGCCACGAGCACACTACAAGCCCCTCTTTGTCAATCAATCTTTGTAACTGAATCTATCTAACTCAATCTCTGCAAGTGAATCTCTCTCTCTATCTATCTAAATGCAGCAGAGTGTCACAGGAACAGCCTGCTCAATCTGCGCCGGAACAGCATGTGACCGGCGCAGACGGCGTGGCGGCGTTTTATAGGGGGGGGCGTGTACTACAGCCCCTGAGCTGTAATTGGCTACAGGCGTCCTGCCTGTAGCCAATTATGGCTCTTCGAGTTTCCGGGGCTGTGATTGGCCAAGCATGCGGGGTCACAGTGCATGCTTGGCCAATCATCAGCCAGCAATGCACTGCGTCGGCCGCGCCGGCCGCAATGCATTGCGGGGCCGCTCGCATCACACGAACGTGATGCGAGCGGCCAAAATAGTTCTGGGCTCGCCGAGCGAGCGAACGCCCGGTGCTCGATGCGAACGTGGGTTCGCATCGAGCACCGGGCCCATCCTTACTCACATGAGTGTCCTTGTAAGCTCTAATGATAATGGATGCTGGTGGTCTTCATCTTTCCATGATGCTCTGTTCTTCCTTTTCCTCTGAGCAGGTCCATTCCTCTATCACTTGTTGTGCAAAATCTTTCCACACCTCAAAGCTTTCTTCACCAGCGGGGGCAGGGAGCGCCCCTGAAAAAGCCTTTAATTTGCGATAAGAATCGGCATGTAAATTCTGACCGATGACTTCAGGGACTTTTAGCAGCAGGTGCTCAATATTTGTTTCTTGCTTAGCGGCTGTAGCAGTCACCAGAGTTTCTCCTGATGAAGCCGTTGTATTCAATGGTTCACGCTTTACAGGCAGGGCTGGTAACTTCCGCCTTACTGGAGGTGAGATTACTGGAAATACTACAGCACAACCAATTACATCAGCCCCCTTTGGATATGTGCAAAAGGGCCCTTTAACTGGATTTAAATCCACCTCACTGAGACAGAGATAATGGGTATACAGTTCATAACTCTCATCTTCCTCTCTTTTATCCACAAGAGATGCCGACTGCAAGGTTTCATTTGCTTGTAGCGCCCCCTGCAGTCTATGGGCGCTCACAGTGATAGGTACACATGAAATAGAAAATGTCCTTTTAGGTGGAAGTCCCTCTTCCAGGGCCCACTGCCTCACAGCTTCTGTTGAGAACAGCGACATGGTCGTTCCTTAATGTCCTGATCCAAGATATTTATCTCAGCAGTGCCTCCAAATGTAGTGCTATTCTTCTCTCTGCGGCTACTGAGGTATGATGGCGCCACCTGTAGGGTATTTAGGAGCAGAGTCTTCATAATCTGTGTGATCAGGACAGGATCTCTAACAAGCGCAGTGCCTCCACTCAATTGGGGCTTGTGAATAGCAAGTGAAATCCCAATTGAGAAATATATCTTCACATAGACAGTAATCCACACAGCATTGTATTTGAAGGTCCATGTATTGAAGAAATAACATTCAGGGAACCATCCAACATAAAGTATTTTCCAAACAGGAACATGAAATCATTAACAGTCTCTATGTATGTCTCAGTGAGGGGAATCTGCAGTATTTACACATTCTGTGTTCTCTCAGCAGGAATTCACTCTTCTCTCTCTAGACATGTGCAAAAGGAAAAAATTCGTTTAGTTTTGTTTCGTTTTAATTCGTTAATTAATTAATTTCGTTTAGTTAGATTTGTTAAATTTGTTAAATTCGTTTTCGGATTTCGTTTAGTTTTCGACCGATTTTCGAATTCGAAAATATTTTGCGACCCGACTTTGGGTCCACGTATCTCGGGGTTACTTGGTGATAGAAACACCAAATTTGGATATGTTGTAGTGCTAGTTCTACTGTGTTTGCATCCCAAGAGATGCCCCGAGATATGTGGCCCCACATTCGGGTCGAAAAATGTCATTCTCTGCTGCAGAAAAAGTGCTTGACATTTTGCGACCCGACTTTGGGGCCACGTATCTCGGGGCCACTTATAGCTAGAAACCCCAAATTTGGTATGCAAACACAGTAGAACTAGCACTACAACCTCTCCAAATTTGGTTTTCTATCACCAAGTAACCCCGAGATACGTGGACCCAAAGTCGGGTCACAAAATATTTTCGAATTCGGTTGAAATAGCTTCAAATGCGGTTGAAATAATTTCAAATCATGTTGATACTATTTCAAGCGGATTCGAAAATATTTTGCGACCCGACTTTGAAAAAAAAAATGAAATTGATTCTAACAGTCTGCAGAAGATCTGCAAAAAAAAGAAGTGAAATGGCTGTTAATAGTCTACAGGAGATCTGCTATTAAATTATATATGTTTTTTTATTCTGTTCTAATCTTTTCTATTTGAATTATAAATTTTGGAAGATGGTTATTTATTATACACATCTGTCACATAAAAAAAAAGGATGTGAAATGGCTGTCACGGATGTCGGTCGCAAGGCAAGTACATATGCTGTATGTCATTGTCCACTTGCCACAACACCTGCCACAAGTGCCAAGACACCTGCCACGATTGCCACATGACCGGCCACGAGTGCCACGTGACCGACCACAAGTGCCACATGACCTGCCACGTGACCAAGTTGTGGATTGTCCACTTGCCATGTCACCTGCCACAAGTTATGGGGTTCCTAGCACCAAGTGACCCCCAGATATGGGGGATATGTCAAGTACTTTTCTACAGCAGAGAATTACATTTTGTGACCCGATTTTGGGGCCACGTTTCTTGGGGCCACTTGTAGCTAGAAACCCCAAATTTGGTATGCAAACACAGTAGAACTAGCACTACAACCTCTCCAAATATTATTTTTCTATCACCAAGTAACCCCGAGATACGTGGACCCAAAGTCGGGTCACAAAATATTTTCGAATTCGGTTGAAATAGTTTCAAATGCGGTTGAAAAAATTTCAAATGCAGTTGAAAAAATTTCAAATGCAGTTGAAAAAATTTCAAATGCAGTTGAAAAAATTTCAAATGCAGTTGAAAAAATTTCAAATGCAGTTGAAATAATTTCAAATCATGTTGATACTATTTCAAGAGGATTCGAAAATATTTTGCGACCCGACTTTGAAAAAAAAAAAATGAAATTGATTCTAACAGTCTGCAGAAGATGAAAAAGTGAAATGGCTGTTAATAGTCTACAGGAGATCTGCTAAAAAAAGAAATAGATGCTAATAGTCTGCAGGAGATCTGGTGAGAAAACTAAATAGATACTAATAGTCTGTAGTTGTAGTGCTAGTTCTACTGTGTTTGCATACCAAATGTGGGGTTTCTAGCTACAAGTGGCCCCGAGATACGTGGCCCCAAAATCGGGTCACAAAATGTCAAGCACTTTTCTGCAGCAGAGAATGACATTTTTCGACCCGACTTTGGGGCCACATATCTCGGGGCCACTTGTAGCTAGAAATTTGGTATGCAAACACAGTAGAACTAGCACTACAACATATCCAAATTCGGGGTTTCTATCACTAAGTGACCCTGAGATATTTCGAATTTCGTCCGCGATTTTTTGATTCGAAAAAAATTCGGATTCGGTTAAATTCGTTAGTATTGTAATTCGGTAATTCGGATGCATCCGAATGTCCGAATAATGAAAAATTCGTCCCAATTTCGATTCGGAACATAACGAAATGCACATGTCTATCTCTCTCCACATGTCTCTCTCTCCACCCACTTACCCACAAAACCCCTTGCCATCCTCTGCTCTTCTTGATGACCTCATCCTTGGTGAGAGAGAGAGAGCATAGCAACCATTTTGGAGAAGGGCAAACAAACACTGCATAACACGAATATACACTTGGTAAATGGGCAAAGAAATGATCACATCACTACATTATCATATACGAGGAAGTGTTCTTACTTGGAGAGATCTCCACCACCATTTCTATGTAAACATTATATACTTGCAATTTATGTTTAACATATTCATAATGAGTGGCCTGATATATATATATATATATATATATTTATATATATATATATATGATTTTTGATATATTTTTGCAATTTCTTCACCAAAAAGTTCTATTTCGGGAGTTGTGTTTTTTTAACTTTGCCCTGTTATGCAGGACTGCTTATTATGAGACGTTTCTTGGGGCTGCAGTTCCTCTGAACTCCACAAGATGGTGATCTCACCTCTACCCAGATAGGAAGTCTCTATGGAATACAGACAGGAAGTGATGTCAGGTACACACAGGAAGTTCTGGGTGAGAGGTGAGTCGGGAGGAAGTAGTAGCGAGGAGACGGTGCTGGAAGTGGCAGCAGAGGAGGTAATAAGATCTTATCTTCTATTTACACCCAGTAACCCCCCGTCATGTCCGTCCTCTTCCTCCATAGTCACTGTGATGTCTTTTATCTCCAGCAGATGATGATACACACATATATAGTGTGGAAACCTAGATTAACCCCTTCAGGGGCAGAACATTTCCCCACTTACGGGGCCGCAATGTTCTCTTCATTTTTGAGATAAATTCTAGTAATATGTTCCTCTAAACAAACAGCACTGACAATAAATAGACAAGACAATGACCATCCTGACCATACATGGCCTACAAAGGACAATTATTACACTACACAGGCTGTTGGTCTCTGATGGTCCTCTCACCCCACCTGCACATACTTTTCTGACCTCCTTAAAGGAGAAGTCCAGCCTGAGATCGCTTGGTGGGCTTCTCCTATGGGTTACAGGAGTGCAATTCGTTTTGCACTCTTGTGACCTGTTTTCAGCAGAGAGCGGGCTGAACTTGGCTCTCTGGTGACATCACTGGAATCAGTCCAGGCACCGCATCATCATGACAATGAAGTCTGGATCTTCCAGGTGCCTGGACTGATGGCCATCTCAGCCTCTCAGTGAGACAACTGAGAGACTGAGACGGGCACTCCCCGCCCTCCACAGCTCCAGTTAGAGCGCGGGGGCAGAGCTGTGAGAACCAAGCCATCGCAGATGTTAGATCGATCGGTTCTTAGTGAAAATGGGCAGGGGGACCGATGCTGCATCCACCTTCCGTATAAAAAGGTATTTATTAAAAGCATCATATGATGCATATTTAAGCGAAACGTGTCGGGACTGTATGCTGACTTACTCAACACCGCTGTTTATGTCCTAACAAGTGCTTGTAACTTTGGAAGCATGTAAGTGCATTTCCTACCATATGTTTTAATAAATACCTTTTTATACGGAATTACACTATGTTCCTCCCTCTCTTTCCATTTATGGCTTGTTTGGCGAGCTTTGTTATTCTCTGATCCCACTACCTGTGAAAGATCGCTGGAAAGATTCGATCTGTTAAACGATCGCTGGAAAGATTTGATCTGTTAAACAATCGCTGGAAAGATTTGATCTGTTATTGTTAACTGGGGATCCTTGGAATTATACTACTAAGCCTGTTTGACCCACCAAGTGTATACTTGTGGGCGTCATAACTTTCTGGTAAGCAGTTTGTGCTGTCGGTGGTGGTTGACTTTTTTCACTTGCTGGATTGGACACATTTATTTTTCAGCCACTTATATTTGGACTGCACTTTTTTGGATATTTATGTGGACTTTTGTTAGATTTGATTCAGTTCTAATTAGTCACCTAATACTCACCTTTCTGTATATCACTTATATCACTATATGTTAATGTATGGTATATAGTT
>CM053028.1:573580142-573597121 GCA_028564925.1 Lithobates sylvaticus | reverse complement strand
TGTGAATTGTTGGGACCGACAATTCATTAATAGCCGGCACTAGCGCTAGTACTATAAATTACTTTTTTTCCTTTAGAAATGTAATTTTGCTCTTGGACTGTTATAAACACGGGAAACATGCGCTACTTTACAGGCATACTATACACACCCCTCAGGTACGAAATTTAAAGGAATATTTCACTTTAAGCATTATTAAAATCACTGCTCCCGAAAAAACGTCCGTTTTTAAAACGTTGTTTTGCATTGTTACATGTCCCCTGGGGCAAGACCCGGGTCCCCAAACACGTTTCATGACAATACCATGCATATTAACGTTTAAGATTAGCACTTTTAATTTCTTCCATAGACTTTTAAAGGGTGTTCCGCGGCTTTCGAATTTGCTGCGAACACCCCAAATTGTTCGCTATTCAGCGAATGGGTGAACAGCCAATGTTCGAGTCATGTTCGACCCGAACAGACAGCCCAACCTTACTCACAAACACAGAAACATCCTCGTCCTCTTTATGCTTTGTCTGTTTAAAATCAGTAAGCATCTGATGAGGGTCACGGTGCTTCCATAAGCATCTGACAAAACATCAATATGTTCTTGAGCACTGGTACTCACATGAGTGTCCTTGTAAACTCTAATGATAATGGATGCTGGTGGTCTACAGCTTTCCATGATGCGCTGTTCTTTATTTTCCTCTGAGCAGGTCCATTCCTCTATCACTTCTATCACTGCAAAATCTTTCCACACATCAAAGCTTTCTTCACCAGCGGGGGCAGGGAGCACCCCTGAAAAAGCCTTTAATTTGCGATAAGAATCGGCATGTAAATTCTGAGCGATGACTTCAGTGACTTTTAGCAGCAGGTGCTCAATATTTGTTTCCTGCTTAGCGGCTGTAGCAGTCACCAGAGTTTCTCCTGATGAAGCCGTTGTATTCAATGGTTCACACTTTACAGGCAGGGCTGGTAACTTCCGCCTTACTGGAGCCCGGAGGTGAGATTACTGGAAATACTACAGCACAACCAATTACATCAGCCCCCTTTGGATATTTGCAAAAGGGCCCTTTAACTGGATTTAAATCCACCTCACTGAGACAGAGATAATGAGTATACAGTTCATAACTCTCATCTTCCCCTCTTTTATCCACAAGAGAGGCCGACTGCAAGGTTTCATTTGCTTGTAGCGGCCCCTGCAGTCTATGGACACTCACAGTGATAGGTACAAAGGAAATAGCAAATGTCCTTTTAGGTGGAAGTCCCACTTCCTCACAGCTTCTGTTGAGAACAGCGACATGGTCGTTCCTTAATGTCCTAATCTAAGATATTTATCTCAGCAGTGCCTCCAAATGTAGCACTTTTCTTCTTTCTCTCTGTGGCTACTGAGGTATGATGACGTCACCTGTATAGTATTTAGGAGCAGAGTCTTCATAATCTGTGTGATCAGGACAGGATCTCTAACAAGTACTAGGGCCTCCACTCAATTGGGGCTTGTGAATAGCAAGTAAAATCCCAATTGAGAAATATATCTTCACATAGACAGTAATCCACACAGCATTGTATTTGAAAGTCAATGTATTGAAGAAATAACATTCAGGGAACCATCCAACATAAAGTATTTTCCAAACAGGAACATGAAATCATTAACAGTCTCTATGCAGGTCTCAATGAGGGGAATCTGCAGTATTTACACATTCTGTGTTCTCTTAGCAGGAATTCACTGTTCTCTCTCCACATGTCTCTCTCTCCACCCACTTACCCACAAAACCCCTCGCCATCCTCTGCTCTTCTTAATTACCTCATCCTTTGTAAGAGAGAGAGCATAGCAATCATTTTGGAGAAGGGCAAACAAACACTGCATAACAAGAGTATACACTTGGTAAATGGGCAAAGAAATGATCACATCAGTACATTAGCATATACGAGGACGTGTTCTTGTTTGGAGAGATCTCCACCACCATTCCTATGTAAACATTACATGCATGCAATTTATGTTTAACATATTCATAATGAGTGGACTGATATATATATATTTATGATTTTTGATATATTTTTGCAATTTCTTCACCAAAAACTTCAATTTCGGGAGTTATGTTTTTAACTTTGCCCTGTTATACAGGACTGCTTATTATGAGATGTGTCTTGGGGCTGCAGTTCTTCTGAACTCCACAAGATGGTGATCTTACTTCTACCCAGACAGGAAGTCTCTATGGAAAACAGGAAGTGATGTCAGGTACACACAGGAAGTTCCGGGTGAGAGGTGAGTCGGTAAGAAGTAGCGAGGAGACTTGCTGGAAGTGGCAGCAGATGAGGTAATAAGATCTTATCTTTTATTTACACCCAGTAACCCCCCGTCATGTCCGTCCTCTTCCTCCATAGTCTCTGTGATGTCTTTTATCTCCAGCAGATGATGATACACACATATATAGTGTGGAAACCTAGATTAACCCCTTCAGGGTCAGAACATTTCCCCACTTACGGGGCCGGAATGTTCTCTTCATTTTGGAGATAAATTCTAGTAATATGTTCCTCTAAACAAACATCACTGATAATAAATAGACAAGACAGTGACCATCCTGACCATACATGGCCTACAAAGGGCAATTATTACACTACACAGGCTGTTGGTCTCTGATGGTCCTCTCACCCCACCTGCACATATTTTTCTGACCTCCTTAAAGGAGAAGTCCAGCTTGAGATCGCTTGGCTGGGCTTCTCCTATGGGTTACAGGAGTGCTATTCGTTTTGCACTCTTGTGACCTGTTTTCAGTAGAGATCGGGCTGAAGTCGGCTCTCTGGTGACATCACTGGAATCAGTCCAGGCACCGCATCATCACGACAATGAAGTCTGGATCTGCCAGGTGCCGGGACTGATGGCCATCTCAGCCTCTCAGTGAGACAACTGAGAGACTGAGACGGGCACTCCCCGCCCTCCACAGCTCCAGTGAGCGCGGGGGGCGGAGCTGTGAGAACCGAGCCATCGCAGATGTTAGATCGATCGGTTCTTAGTGAAGAGGCGCAGGGGGACCGATGCTGCATCCACCTTCCGTATAAAACGGTATTTATTAAAAGCATCAGATGATGCTTATTCAAGCAAAACACGTCAGGACTGTATGCTGACTTACTCAACACCGCTGTTTATGTCCTAACAAGCGCTTGTAACTTTGGAAGCATGTAAGTGCATTTCCTACCATATGTTTTAATAAATACCTTTTTATACGGAATTACACTATGTTCCTCCCTCTCTTTCCATTTATGGCTTGTTTGGCGAGCTTTGTTATTCTCTGATCCCACTACCTGTGAAAGATCGCTGGAAAGATTCGATCTGTTATTGTTAACTGGGGATCCTTGGAATTATGCTACTTAAGCCCCATACACACGGTCGGATTTTCCGATGGATTCTGTCCTATCTGACAATGTTGTCGGAAATTCCGACCGTGTGTAGGCACCATCGGACAGTTTCCATCGGATTGTCCGACGGACAAAGTTCTATCTCCTGCTCTATAAATATTCCGACAACAAAGTCCCATCACACCAATTCCGATTGTGTGTAGCGAATTCCGACGGACAAAGTGCCACGCATGCTCAGATCACATTACAAGACCAAAGCTATTGGCTACTAGCCTCTACGTAGTCCCGTCGTAGGCAACAAACGTCACCACGTTCAGAATGATCGGATTTTCCGACAACTTTGTCCGACCGTGTGTATGCAACACCAGTGTCGGACTAAATCCGTCGGACCAAATCCGATGGATTTGGTGGTCGGATTTTCCGACCGTGTGTATGGGGCTTAAGCCTGTTTGACCCACCAAGTGTATACTTGTGCGCGTCATAGCTTTCTGGTAAGCAGGTTGTGCTGTCGGTGGTAGTTTACTTTTTTCACTTGCTGGATTGGACACATTTATTTTTCAGACACTTATATTTGGACTGCACTTTTTTGGATATTTATGTGGACTTTTGTTAGATTTGATTCAGTTCTAATTAGTCACCTAATACTCACCTTTTTGTATATCGCTTATATCACTATATGTTAATGTATGGTATATAGTTTTATGTGATCATTTTTTGTTGTTTATATACTATATTTGATAGCGCTGCACTTATTCTTCACATATTTAGAGAAACCAAACAAACCCAACAGAGAAAAGGGAATATCTGATCCAGCAGTCAAGAGGGTCCCGCACCTCAAAAATGTAGCGAACAGTCCAAACTAAATGTGTTCCCATGGTACACAATAGACTTTTGTTATGTAACCTTAATACGTTTTCGGATAATTCGTTATTATTCGTAGAGTGTCACTATTCGTCAACGTGGTTGGGTCGGAGGCACTGTTTTGGTAGATTTTTGAGTTAAGTTCTGACTTGTGAGAGAGAAATTCTTTGTTTCTTAAACATGTAAATAGCATACACATTACATAAAATTATTAATTATGCTCCGATTACGAATCTACGAAAACAATGTTCCGAAAGTACGAATAAATCAATATTACGAAAGTACGAATGTAACTAAATTTACGAAAATACGAATTTCGAATCAATGAAAATTAGATTAACGGAAATACAAATCTTTTTAAATCAACGAAAATATAGCTCTTCAGAAAATACGAATGCGTCCGAATACGAAATATAACGTAAATACGAAAATACGAATTTCGAATAAACGAAAATTAGACTAACGGGAAAACGAATCAACGAAAAAATAACTCTTACGAAAATACGAACGAGTCCGAATACGAACACCGGCGACTTACGAATCGTTACGAATAAACGGAGATGAACAGAAACGAAACGAAACCAATTTTTCTATTGTGCACATGTCTAATGACATGTTCCTGACCACCGCACTCTATACACAGGGCTGTATATGACATGTTCCTGACCACCGCACTCTATACACAGGGCTGTATATGACATGTTCCTGACCACCGCACTCTATACACAGGACTGTATAGGACATGTTCCTGACCACCGCACTCTATACACAGGGCTGTATATGACATGTTCCTGACCACCGCACTCTATACACAGGGCTGTATATGACATGTTCCTGACCACCGCACTCTATACACAGGGCTGTATATGACATGTTCCTGACCACCGCACTCTATACACAGGACTGTATATGACATGTTCCTGACCACCGCACTCTATACACAGGACTGTATATGACATGTTCCTGACCACCGCACTCTATAAACAGGACTGTGTATGACATGATCCTGACCACCGCACTCTATACACAGGACTGTATATGACATGTTCCTGACCACCGCACTCTATACACAGGGATGTATATGACATGTTCCTGACCACCGCACTCTATACACAGGACTGTATATGACATGTTCCTGACCACCGCACTCTATAAACAGGACTGTGTATGACATGATCCTGACCACCGCACTCTATACACAGGACTGTATATGACATGTTCCTGACCACCGCACTCTATACACAGGACTGTATATGACATGTTCCTGACCACCGCACTCTATAAACAGGACTGTGTATGACATGATCCTGACCACCGCACTCTATACACAGGACTGTATATGACATGTTCCTGACCACCGCACTCTATACACAGGGATGTATATGACATGTTCCTGACCACCGCACTCTATACACAGGACTGTATATGACATGTTCCTGACCACCGCACTCTATAAACAGGACTGTGTATGACATGATCCTGACCACCGCACTCTATACACAGGGATGTATATGACATGTTCCTGACCACCGCACTCTATACACAGGACTGTATATGACATGTTCCTGACCACCGCACTCTATACACAGGACTGTATATGACATGTTCCTGACCACCGCACTCTATACACAGGGATGTATATGACATGTTCCTGACCACCGCACTCTATACACAGGACTGTATATGACATGTTCCTGACCACCGCACTCTATACACAGGGATGTATATGACATGTTCCTGACCACCGCACTCTATACACAGGGATGTATATGACATGTTCCTGACCACCGCACTCTATACACAGGACTGTATATGACATGTTCCTGACCACCGCACTCTATACACAGGACTGTATATGACATGTTCCTGACCACCGCACTCTATACACAGGGCTGTATATGACATGTTCCTGACCACCGCACTCTATACACAGGGCTGTATATGACATGTTCCTGACCACCGCACTCTATACACAGGACTGTATAGGACATGTTCCTGACCACCGCACTCTATACACAGGACTGTATATGACATGTTCCTGACCACCGCACTCTATACACAGGACTGTATATGACATGTTCCTGACCACCGCACTCTATACACAGGACTGTATATGACATGTTCCTGACCACCGCACTCTATACACAGGACTGTATATGACATGTTCCTGACCACCGCACTCTATACACAGGGATGTATATGACATGTTCCTGACCACCGCACTCTATACACAGGGCTGTATACGACATGTTCCTGACCACCGCACTCTATACACAGGACTGTATATGACATGTTCCTGACCACCGCACTCTATACACAGGGCTGTATATGACATGTTCCTGACCACCGCACTCTATACACAGGACTGTATAGGACATGTTCCTGACCACCGCACTCTATACACAGGACTGTATATGACATGTTCCTGACCACTGCACTCTGTACACAGGACTGTATATGGCATGTTCCTGACCACCGCACTCTATACACAGGACTGTATATGACATGTTCCTGACCACCGCACTCTATACACAGGGCTGTATATGACATGTTCCTGACCACCGCACTCTATACACAGGACTGTATATGACATGTTCCTGACCACCGCACTCTATACACAGGACTGTATATGACATGTTCCTGACCACTGCACTCTGGGCCATTATTTATGGTTATCTCTAATTTCATGACCGGTAAAGGATTTTCCTCATTCCACCGACACACAACTTTTATTTTTGTTCAAATTTTTTTTATTATAATTTCAATTATAACAAGATTGAAGTCATAAAATCAGGAAATAGTAAAGGTAGAAATCCAATTGGTCGGGAAAATGACTTGTCTGGAATGTGGAGGCGGAGTCATTATTAGTTTGTGTACAATACAATAACAACGTGTTACATTATTATAACAAAGTATTGTAGAAAAGATCACACCATAGAAAATGGGGGAAAGTAGAAAATAAACCCGGATATGAAGGTGACATTTGTGTACGAGGAACACCTTAACAATTACCACCATTTTAACAATTACCACCAGCTTGGCAAATGCCAGTCATAACTGTTCAACAATTTTTTTTTAACCTGTTCAGATCCCCACCCTCTTACCATGTGATCAGCTGTCAGCTAATGACAGCTGATCATGTGATTTAAACATTTAAACTATTCTTTCTCTTTGCGCTAACAGCGCAAGGAGAAAAAAAAGCTGATCCCCGGCGGCTGTGAGAGGGACATCAGTCCCAATCACGGAGAGTTGCCGTTAGCTCCTCAGTGCCACCAACAGTACACAACAGTGCCACCTACCAGTGCCCATCAGTGCCACCCATAAGTGCCCACAGTGCCACCTATCAGTGTCATCTACTAGTGCTCAACAGTGCCACCTACCAATGCCCATCAGTGCCATTTATCAGTACCACCCATTAGGGCCAATCAGTGCCACCTTATCTGTGCCCATCAGTACCGCTTTATCTGTGCCACCTTATCTGTGCCTATCAGTGCCACCTTATCTGTGCCTATCAATGCCACCTTAACTGTGCCTATCAGTGCTGCCTCATGAGCGCATATCAATGAAGGAGAAAAATTACCTGTTTGCAAAATTTTATAACAACATTTTCCATCTTTTTTTGTGTGTTTAGCAAAAAATAAAAATACCAGCTGTGATTAACCACTTCAATACAGGGCACTTAACCACTTGACATCCGCGCTATGGCCGAATGACAGCCACAGCATGGACTTGAATTCCCGGGAAGCCGTCATATGACGTCCTCCCCTGTGCATGCTCCCTGCGCGCGCTGTGATTACAGAGTCACTGAGACTCGGGTGATCAGCGATCCGAGTAAGGGGCGGGTCCCGGCCCCTTACCATGTGATCAGCTGTTAGCCAATGACAGCTGATCACATGATCAGCTTGTGATCTTTTTTTTTTCTCCTCACGCTGACAGCAGAGAAAAAAAAGCAAATTGCAGAGGTGATCAAATACCACCAAAAGAAAGCTCTATTTGGGGGGAATGGGTACAGTGTTGTATGACCGCGCAATTGCCATTCAAAGTGCGACAGCGCTGAAAGCTGAAAATTGGTCTGGATAGGAGGGGGGTTTAAGTGCCCAGTAAGCAAGTGGTTAAACACCTTCCTGCCCAGACCAATTTTCAGCTTTCAGCGCTGTCGCACTTTGAATGACAATTGCGCGGTCATGCTACACTGTACCCAAATGAAAATGATAATTTTGTTCCCACAAATAGAGATTTCTTTTGGTGGTATTTGATCACCTCTTCGGTTTTTATTTTCTGCTAAACAAATAAAAAAAGACCGAAAATTTTGAAAAAAAATATTTTTTTTTGTTTCAGTTTCAAAACTTTGTAAATAAGTATGTTTTCTCCTTTACTGATGGGACTGCACTGACGGGCACCGATGAGGTGGCATTGATGGGTACTGATAGGCAGCACTGATGGGCGGCGCGGATGGGCACTGATAGCTGGCACGGATTGGCGGCAGGGATGAGCATGTATAGGCGGCACGGATGAGCATGGATGGCCACTGATAGGTGGCACGGAAAAGCACTGATAGGTGGCATGGATGGGCACTGATAGGCGGCATTGTATTGTACTGATGGATGCCAATCAGTGCCAAACAATAATGCATGCCAATCAGTAATGCCCATTGTGGGCACTGATTGGCATCCATTGTGGGCACTGACTGGCATCCCTGGTGGTCTAGGGTGGCATCCCTGGTGGTCTGGTGGCTTCCCTGGTGGTCCAGTGTGGGCATCCTCGGGGGGGCTGCACTGATAATCGATCACCATAGACCCCCCCTGTCAGAGGAGCAGCCGATCGTCTCTCCTCTACTCGCATCTGACAGACGCGAGTGAGGAAAAGCCGATCAACGGCTCTTCCTATTTACACTGTGATCAGCCATGACTGGACACGGCTGATCACGTGGTAAAGAGTCTCCGTCGGAGACTCTTTACCGAGATCGTAGTTGCAGGGTGTCAGACTGACACCCCGCAACAACGATCTCCGCGATGCGTGCCCCCGGGGCGCACAGCGGCTCAAAATCCTGATCACGTCATATGACGTGAGGTCAGGATTTTGAAACCACTTTGCAGACGTCATTTTCCTATATGGCGGGCAGCAAGTGGTTAAATACCACCAAAAGAAATCTCTATTTGTGTGCGAAAAATGTAATTTGGGTACAGTGTTGTATGGCCGCGCAATTGTCATTCAAAGTGCGTCATCGCTGAAAATTGGTCTGGGCAGGAGGGGGGTTTAAGTGCCCAGTAAGCAAGTGGTTAAATAGACCTCTAAGTGTTTGTGAAATTTTACACCACAAAATGCACTCAGCCAATGAGAGGTAATGAGTCTATTTTTATTTTTCTCCTGCTATCAATGGCCAACACGGTACAACACTTCATCCATGTCTTTGGTGATCTCTGATCTCCTTATCAACTGTTTCTTCCATGATGAAGATCAGCCATGGAGTATATCTGAGGTGTATATCAGGGTGTGCTTCTTCCCCACATGAGAGCTGTGATGTCCAGCAACATTCATATAGAAGACATTTCCCACACTCAAGGCACTAATACACCTCGAGGGTTGTGTGGGATCCCTGATGTACAGGAAGACAGGACTTCAGTGAGGAACAATTCCCTCACTCAGGACAGGAATACGACTTCTCCCTCGTGTGAGATCTCTGATGTGTGGAAAGATTGGACTTCTGTGTAAAACATTTCCCACACTCAAGACAGGAATACGGCTTCTCCACCGTGTGAGATCTCTGATGTATGGAAAGACCAGCCTTCTGTGAAAAACATTTCCCACACTCAGGACAGGAATACGGCTTCTCCCCCGTGTGAGATCTCTGATGTGTGGAAAGATGGGACTTATCTGCAAAACATTTCCCGCACTCAGGACAGGAATACGGCTTCTCCCCTGTGTGAGATCTCTGATGTGTGGAAAGACTGGACTTCCGTGAGAAACTTTTCTCGCACTCAGGACAGGAATATGGCTTCTCTCCTGTGTGAGATCTCTGATGTGTGTAAAGATTAGACTTGACTGAAAAACATTTCCCGCACTCAGGACAGGAATACGGCTTCTCCCCTGTGTGAGATCTCTGATGTATGTAAAGACTGGACTTCTCTGAAAAACATTTCCCGCACTCAGGACAGGAATACGGCTTCTCCCCTGTGTGAGATCTCTGATGTATGTAAAGACTGGACTTCTCTGAAAAACATTTCCCGCACTCAGGACAGGAATACGGCTTCTCCCCTGTGTGAGCTCTCTGATGTATGTAAAGACTGGACTTCTCTGAAAAACATTTACCGCACTCAGGACAGGAATATGTTATCTGCCCTGTGTGAGATCTTTGATGTGTGTCAAGATGCGACTTCACTGAAAAACATTTCCTGCACTCGGGACATGAATACGGCTGTCCCGTGTGAGAACCCTGATGTCTGTAAAGATTAGACTTCCATGAAAAACATTTCCCGCACTCAGGACAGGAATATGGCTTCTCCCCTGTGTGAAATCTCTGATGTGTGTAAAGATTGGCCTTCAATGAAAAACATTTCCCGCACTCGGGACATGAATACGGCTTCTGCCCCGTGTGAGATCTCTGATGTGTGGAAAGATTGGACTTCTTTGAAAAACATTTCTCGCACTCAGGACAGGAATACCGCTTCTGCCCCGTGTGAGATCTCTGATGTGTGGGAAGATAGGACTTCATTGAAAAACATTTCCCACACTCAGGACAGGAATACGGCTTCTCTCCTGTGTGAGATCTCTGATGTTTGGAAAGATCGGACTTCTGTGAAAAACATTTCCCGCACTCAGGACAGGAATATGGCTTCTCCCCTGTGTGAGATCTCTGATGTTTGGAAAGATTGGACTTCTTTAAAAAACACTTCCCGCACTCAGTACAGGAAAAGCTCTTCTCTGTTGGAAGGACGGCACCGTCCCGCACAGTCTGAGGTTCCTCAGGATAAGAGGAATACGATGGTTCATCTACACTGTGTGGTGCCGGATGGACATTTGAGGTAGTCGGGTTTTCTCCTGGACTATACTGTGTGATGTCCTCATCTTCTACTTTACAGTCTGGAGACAAAGTGAGACAATCCTCTGAGGTTTTCCTCATCTCCCGTCCATCTACTAAAATAGAAAAAAAAAGATTATTATTAGACATGAGCAGATTGGTTCCCATAAACCAGGACTCCGCCCACATCAGGCAGCTTTGTCTCTGAGGATCTTACAATTCCCCCCTCAAGGTAACTAGTAAATGGGTCCTCTGATCTCCTACCAGTTCATTTCTTTATTCATGGACCTTAGTCAGAGAGTGAGGAAACAACGAGAACTGTCTTTTATAGGAGTGACAGTGATGAGGGGATTATAGGACGAGTGTCCCCACCCCCTCTATCACTCATTGCCATCTTCCCAACACAAGAAGTCCTGCACTTCCTTATTTATTCCATGATTTAGTCATGAATAACAGCGGGGCTGAGCCCCACCAGAGGTCAGAGAGTGAGGATGGGGGAGAACAACCAAGATGAAGACTGGACTGATCCTGAAGACCACCATCATTGGGTTATTGACTCCTCCCTCATTATCACTTTCTGTTTAAGGTTCCAAAGTTTGAGGATGTTATCACATTATTATCAACATGTAAGTCTGTGCTCCAATCACATCATCAGATATAAAATGTCCAGCTGGTAGGAAATGGGTGTAAAAGAGGTCAGGACTATGTAATGTAAAACTTATTATACAATAAACAAAAGTTAGAACTACATAGTATCAGCATGATGTAATGTACAACATAGTAGAATATATAGTGCAGGGGTCAGGAGTATGTAATGTACAATATAGAGTATATAGTGTAAGGCGGCACTCAAATTTTCCACTTGCCTACTCGCATTTTGCGAGTGGAAAATGATGGCTGCTTCGGAGGAGGGGGGCGAGCACCACCAGCAGGCGGGGGTTGAACAGGAGCTGTTGTCCTAGTCAGGGGAAGAGAGGAGAGGAAGAGTCTAACTGGCCTATCATCAGAGTGCGGGGATTGCCCAATGTAACAGATTTCATTTGAATTGCTGGGTTCTCGGCGCCGCTCACGTCACACAGTCCCGCCTCCTCACATCACACAGTCCCACCTCCTCGCTGGTCACGTCACACAGCCCCGCCTCCTCACCGCTCACATACAGCCCCGCCTCCTCGCCCAGCACCACTCATGTCACGCAGTCTCGCCTCCTCGCCCGGCGCATTTGATAGACAGAACATCGGTCCAATGCCAGGAGGTGCCGGGCGAGGAGGCGGGACTGTGTGACATGAGCAGCGAGGAGGCGGGACTGTGTGACATGAGCAGCGAGGAGGCGGGACTGTGTGACATGAGCAGCGAGGAGGCGGGACTGTGTGACGGTGAGTGGCACCGGGAACCCAGCAATTCAAATGAAAGCTGTTACAGTGGGCAATCCTCGCTCTCTGATGATCGGCCAGCTCGACTCTTCCTCATGTGAGACTGTACTGATGGGCACAGGTGAGACTGTATTCAGGGGCACTGGTGAGACTGTACTGAGGGGCACTGGTGAGACTGTACTGAGGGGCACTGGTGAGACTGTACTGAGGGGCACTGGTGAGACTGTACTGATGGGCACAGGTGAGACTGCACTGATGGGCACAGGTGGGACTGTACTGATGGGCACAGGTGAGACTGTACTGATGGGCACAGGTGAGACTGTACTGATGGGCACAGGTGAGACTGTACTGATGTGCACTGGTCTCGCTGTATTGATGGGCACTGGTCTCACTGTATTGATGGGCACTGGTGAGACTGTCCTGAGGGGCACTGATAAAGTTGTTGTTAATATTTATTTTTTTAACTTAATTCTGCATAAAACATTTAAGTGTAATTTCATGAGATAATTCCTGAGGGTGTGTTTAGGGACGGCGTCTGGTTGGGTTGGGTGGAGCAACTGGTGGCGAGTAACCCTTAAGGTCTAGCTAGTAGCTCAAGACTTGAAATTTTGAGCCCTGGTGTAAGGGTCAGGTCTCATAATATTGGTATTTAGTAATCAGTGGAAGATTAAATGTTAAAAGTTGCAGAGGTCCCACACCGCTGCCTCCCATCTCCTGAGACTGCACTCAGTGACTTGGGTCTGAGACTATACAGACATATCCCTCCACCCGGCACAGCCAGCAGACAACAGAGCAATCAGAGCAAAGTAATCCTGGGAGAATTGTCTATGAGACGTCTTGCCATACCCGGGTATGGGGCTGAAGACCCAAACCACATACCCCAGGTGCCTAGGTCTAGTAACATTTATGGTGAAAATGAACATTTTGCTGCCAGCTGATCCCCAGAATCTCCATAAATCCATTCTAGATCCATAAATTGTGTCTGCAGCACAGAGAAGGAAGATTATCCGAGAGGAATACAGGATGGGGAACACAGCTCAGGAAAGTGACCAGGGGATTACAGGCTGATATCACCCAGTCCCCGCCCTACTCTGGACCAATCAGTAAGCAGTATGGGTGGAGGAATGCATTTAGTGTTAATGACCCACCTGTGCTGATCTCTGTAGGAGTGTCCTCCTCTATAAATGTCCCCGTTATTCCATCCTCCTCCATAGACTGCTGATCATCCCTCACATACCTCTCTTCTTCTGATTTAACCTCAAATTCTATATCGATTGGATCTCCACTCTAAATCAAGAAAATTAGAGAGAATATCATCTGTAAACAATACGATTTATTATTGTGACATCACATAGAAAATCCACACATTGTCTCTATAAGTGGGTTTGAACAAAATTTTGATGCCTTCGAATCTATTACAGACCTCCACCTTTTCGCTAGAAGGTTGCTGTTAAAGTGTCAATATGCACCACAATATAAAAACGAACTTGATTCTACTGAATGGTCAAAGTATTCCATGCGAGAATTCAAAGCACTGCGAAATTTAACACTATTGTATGAGGCCAATAATACAGAAGATTTGATTGATCGAGTGGATCTGGAGGCCCTGCTTGCGGAGGCTGACAGACCCACTCGCAATCAATGTTCCTTCAAAAAAACATCTTCTAAGTTTCCACCGTTACAAACAAAGCCAAGCATTGATATATTTGTTAAACAAGTCTCTAGGGACATTGCAAAAATACCACGCGGTCATCGTACTGCGAGGAATTTATCAGTCGATGAAAATAAAGCATTAAAAACATTACAACTAAAAGATAGTTTAATAATAAAATCATCAGATAAAGGGGGTAACGTAGTCCTGATGGACAACAGTAAATATAGATCCATGTGTCGACAAATTCTCGACAACAAGGCTTGGTATAAAACCACACAAATAAGATATATAGAAAAATCCAACTTGAATTTCTATAATTTAATCGATAAGGCATTCAGAGAAAATGTTATAGACAAACAGCTTTATGAATACATTAGAGTGAGGCACCCCAAAGTGCCGACATTCTATAGCATTCCAAAAGTCCATAAAAGGACTCAACAATCTTACTGGATGCCCAATCGTATCAGGCAATGAAGGGATTACAGAAAAACCTAAGCAGGGTCATAGATGCACATTTGCAACCCTTGGTAATAGCATTACCATCCTTCATCAAACATACCATACATTTTCTGCAAATTATCAATACTCTGCACTTTTCAAAACCACCACTACTAGTCACAATAGATGTGGAATCTCTATATTGTTCGATAACGCACAAGAAAGGCCTGATCTCTATACAAGAGATTTTAACTCGCAATTCTCGCTATGACAACACACTCAATACATTCATCCTAAATGGACTAGATCACATACTAAACAACAACTATTTTTCCTTCGACGGCTCCCACTACCTCCAGGTACAGGGCGTAGCGATGGGGACTTGTTGTGCCCCATCCTACATGAATCTGTACCTGGGGGAGTGGGAGAGATCGCTCCCCAATGACGATGAGCTCGTCATGTACCTGGGCCAGATCATTATCTGGCTCAGGTACATTGACGACATCTTCGTCGTTTGGGGAGGTTCAGAGGATGCTCTTCTTAAATTCTTTGACCTATTAAACAATAAAAGTTTCAATTTGAAATTCACAATGAACTATGACAGCAAATCAGTTACCTTCTTGGACGTAAAGGTGGAGTCAAATCAACTAGGTTATTTAACAAGAACCCTATATCGGAAAGACACCGCAGGGAATACGGTGTTACATGCCGACAGCTTCCACCCTCTCCCTCTAAAAAATTCTATACCATACGGGCAGTACTTACGCTTAAGAAGAAACTGTTCAGATGACACTTCTTTTAAAAAAGAAGCAGGCAATTTGCAAAATCGCCTACTTAACCGAGGTTATAGCCGTAGCTGCCTACGGAGGGCATATAACTGGACCTTTGGGCAAACTAGAGACTCCTTACTACATAAAATTCACCCCAAAACCAATAAGAAAGAGGAATTAATACGCATAGCAAAGCAAAGAAATAGGCCAAATCCTTAAACGGCATTGGCCTATTTTGAGCGATGATGAACAGCTCAGACATTTTGTATCTCCATTCCCCTCAATCACTTATAAACGGACTACATCCCTACGTGGCAGTCTAGTTAGAAGTGAATACACAAAATCAAATAAAAAGCATTGCATAGCACTCGGCACTTTTCCATGTGGAAATTGTGCGCATTTCTTTTTAATATGCAAAGATAAAATATTAATTTTACCCAACGGACACACCTTCCGACCGAAACACTACGTGCGGCGCATTTTATGTAACAAAAATTCTGGAGCAGAACCTCTAAACACGCTTATAGCATGTCAATAGGAAACATTTATCTCTCTCTGGGTAGACACGCTGCAATTCAACACAATTATAACATGCCAACAATTGCATTCGCCGCTCTCGATCGGGTACACATTCCCAAAATAAACTGGTATGATCAAATCGTTCGCGCTCCTACTATTCCACACCACCACTGCGCACAAAGAAAAATTACTTAAAACACCTATGTGTATAAAAATAAACTAAGCAGCTACTTAAATAGATAAAATAGTGTAAAGTGATTTTAAATGAATAAAACAGCAGCGCTAATAATCACAGTGTCTGTGAATAAACTAAATATTTAACCTGTGTAGACAATACTGAAAAATAATCACCCTGTATAAACAGTGCTAAAAAAACAACAACACAATTAATCACCTATATACATAAAGTGAAAAATTAAAGTGAAGTGTGATTGTATATTTCTTGCAGGTGTCCAAAGAAAACAAATCCAAACAAAAGTCCATAAACTGTTACTTGTAGTGATAATGTTTCAAAAAGTGACAGAAAAGTGAATGAAAAATCCTGAAGCAAATAAATTTTTGAAGTGTCTTTAAACAAAATTCTTGAAGTGACTTGAAAAAATATCTTCCACCACACCACCTGTGTTCAGTGCTACCGCACCCTAAGGAAACGCACTCACCAGCAGTATATGCCTTGCACTCTCATGCTCGGCCAACTAGCTTAATAGCTCCACATGGGTCACAGATGGATCCAGACAGAATGTTAGATAATTGCACTCCACATATAAGGAAAAAAGAGATGCTTCCAATAGTGAAGTAGAGTAAACCATTTATTTCAACAGCACACAAAAATTCCTCAACCATTGTACTCACATCCTTCATATAAAAATAAGGCACTTCAGCATAATCTTTTCACCAGGAAACAAGGACCCAGCAGTGGTGACCCGATATATTATGGTCTCGGTGGACCCGGCGTTAATACCAATATGTCTCACCCTCCACGCTGTCTCCTTTCTCTTTCACTTCACTTCACAGGG